>JABTXL010001118.1:622797-713293 GCA_025134845.1 Neodon shergylaensis | reverse complement strand
TTTCTTTCTTTCTTTCTTTCTTTCTTTCTTTCTTTCTTTCTTTCTTTTTTCCTTTGTGTTATTTCGTAGGTTTATGGAACAGATAGTTTCATCAAGTGTATTTTCTTGCCCATGTGACTGCCTGTGTCATTTGACCTAACTAAAATAACAGGACCATAGTGTGTCTTTTCTATGACAACACCTTGGTCTGCATAGAGATAGATATCTTGGGTAGTTTAGAATGAAAATTACACTTTTGACCAGAGATAGAGTTAGGGCCCTGTTATTTATTAAGTAATTAATTAATTTATTTATTTACTTACCAGGAATCAGTGTTACAGTTGCATTTTCTTGTTTTGGAGGCTGCTGATTATGAGACAGAAGCGCAACCTTAGCACCTTCATGTCCAGCATTTGCTCAGTTATCTAGACCCTGTGTCTGTGATCGTTTTATTTCTCTGTTCTTTCTTCTCTGATTACACTACTTTAAAGCATTTGCATGCTAGGTAGGTATTAACAAGCTACCACAAAACATTCTTTCAAGCTGCAATCTTGTCAGGTCAGTTTTATTTCACTCTTTTATGAATTTGCCAATAGTTTGAAATTTCTCTTCAATGCATATTTTATAAAAGGCTGTGCTTCTTGTCCTTAATCATTACCAGTTAAATTTTCTGAAACTGAAACATGGCCGCGTACCATTTCTTTCTGATATTATCTATTTTAAAAGATTTTGTTTGCCTGAAGCCTTTTACCATTTGAAAATGTCCTAGGTGGCTTTTAATGCTCAGTCTGCCAATGCCACATTTCCTGATCCTGTAAATCAGTCTTTTGTATGCTGCACAGTGTTGAAAGTGCTCTCCCACTGGAGGCAGATTAGTCCTCAGATTCTCCTGCTGCCTCTTTGTGCTCTCTCTTCAAGAACACTCACATTTATAGGCATGGTTCCTGCATTTTTTGATGCCAAACTGTGACTTTATTTAATCAATCTTTTTCTTATTAAGAGCTTTGGGATATTGCTATAATTAGCAATTCTAAAATCCTCTTCTTAAAGATTGCTTTTGATCTTAAGTGACAGAGGTGACTAAAACTTTAAGAATATTTATAACATAAAGGCTTCTGATTTCTTCTTCTCTAACAGAAATGATTGATTTGATCAATATGGGCCCCAGAAGGGAAAGGAAACAAATGAAAAATATAATTTGACAATTAGAAAGCAAAAAGAAAATTTTGACATAGCTAATAATAATCTAAATATGACTCCTATATAGCATGACATCTGACAGGGACTTGAATCTATGTACTTATATTACAAACATAGTTGAGTTTTATGTACATGGCCTGAAATCCCTAGGTTCCCATGCCTTCGAAGAATGTTCTAGACAAGATACTTGAATAGTTACAGAAAATTAGACAATTTATTAAAGGAGAGACATAGAATTTGAAAATGTGCCAAAGCCAGCCACAGGTCCAGGGTCCAAAATTCTCATTGAGATGGATGAGTCAATTGGATATCATGTTTTATTTATGCACGAGCATAAATCCAGTGGTCTATAAGCTTTATCGTCCTGTGGCATTTGCTTCTTTCATATATTATTAGTCTTATATCTCTGGAGTTTCCCCCAACCCATCCACTCTACCTTCCTATCTTAACTTTTTTGTTAATATTGTTATCCCATAAATCTTTGGGTGTTAATAATGTGTGACCATCCACATTTTTATAGCATCCTCTATGTTTTTGGAAATCTAAGTCCTTTCCCCAGAAAAGAGACATCAAAACATTATCTTTTTATTTTGTATATACATTCTAGGCCTCGGTGTACTGCCAGGACTACTGCAGTACCGAGTTGCTAGCAAGGAGCTGAGGATTTAGAGAAACACCACACAGCAGGTCATTCCTAAGAGAATGCCATTTATTGAAGGGCTAAGGTGGTCTATATATATGGACTTGCAGCACTGTTTAAAAACCCAGGGTTCAGAAGTTCCTGTTATTGAAGGGCCAAATCAGTAAACAACTAAGCAGAACTAGGAGCTTGCTGTTAGGCCAGAAGGTAAAAGATGTATTTGCTAGCAAAGGTCAGCAGGGAATAAACAAACATCCCAGGGGGAAGGACCCAACAGGTCCCCCTTTTGCACATAAATGAACTTCTGTCTTACATAATATAAAATCTTGGTACTTGACTTACCCAACTTGGAGAAGCCCATCCCAGCCTTGTGAGCCCTCTGTCTTAGGTTGACAAGTAGCGCCCCCCACACCTTCATGCAGAACCTGTCATTGAATATTCATTTATTTTGCATGTTTAATCATAACTGTGCTATGGGATTACCTGTAGCTAGTGACAGAATAACCTGTTGCTTCTGAAATCAGTCTCGGACATGCTGCCTGAGAAACTGGCATAGGGGGAATAAAGTAAATCCTCCAATTCCCAGGGTCAAAAGACTCAGGGTTAAGGTGCAGCTCCATTCCTTGATGAGCTGACCGTCAAGCTGAAGGCCCTGTAAAATCTGGTCCCCAGCCAGTGGGGACATTCTCGTTTCATTAATTCAGATGATCTGTTGATTTATATTGAGAATACCCAATTGTATTATAGCGTTTATATTGTTTTGGATGTTGAGTGCAGTAGCAACCTCGTCCGAAAATTTATCCACTGTGCTTGCTGTGACCACCGACTGGGAAAAGGCAATGCCAGAAACAGCTACAGAAGTCACAGCGAGGGCAATGGCAGCAACAACAGCTGCAATGATGTCAAAGTCTCTTTTGTGCCGTCCAAGAACCATCTTCTGCAGCCCCGAGGGTTCTACTGGCATAGGGATGTTGCCTGGAATGTGCACCACCAAAGCTGTCATCTCTGCACTCCAGCACCCCTGCAGGCAGCAGGCACTGTTAAGAACAATCTAAAACATCTCCCGAAAGGGAATCATTAGGGACCACAAAAAAGAATAGAGGGAGCCCACTAGGTCCAGTGGCAATATATATCCCTACTATATCTAGTGTGTTGCAAATTTAAACTATGCTCAAAATAGTCTGATGTACTTCAGGTAGCAGTGGTATTAAATGCAAACATCTTGGGGGCCACCAGGGGTATTGCATCCAGACAAGAGAAGGGTCCACACAGAAACATACCAGCAAAGTCTGGGACCACTCCAGTTTGCAGGGGTTAGCAATAATGAAATGGAGGTGAATATTATTTATGGGAGGCCTAGGTCCATACCACCAAATGTCCCTGCAGTCATGGAGAAGCCAGGGGGTACTAACTACGCAGTCTCCCCAAGGACGTGGTAACTTTAAATTATAGGTTAACGGACCGGGCTGGCAGCGGAGTCCTGGGCGAGGGGGCAAAGCACTGCCTGACATGTAATGATCAAAATTCTGCAAGCCCAGCGCTGAGGCATTTGTGCCAATGGGTGCAAAGTCAGCAAATGACCAGTGACTTAGCACAAGACAATGAAAGGAGCTAAAACTACAGTGAAACCCTGGCTCGAAAAAAAAAAAAGAAAGAGAGAAAGAAAGAAAGAAAGAAAGAAAAGAAAAGAAAAGAAAAGAAAAGAAAAGAAAAGAAAAGAAAAGAAAAGGAAAGAAAAGAAGAATAAAGGAGGAAGATACAGCTCCACCCAAAAGACTACTATTCCATGGCTGGCCATACTGTGCTTTGGATGCCCACAGGCATCAAAATGGAGGGTAGGAGATTCTTCACAAAGGCCCAAAGCGGCTCTATGAGGCTGGTCTGGCTCAGGAACAACAGGGTGCACACAATACTCATGAACCCAAAATTGGGTGCTCGCCATCCTGTGGAAAAACAAACAGACCCTCAGCTCCACACCAGAATGAGATTTGGGCCATGCCACTGTCCCATGGAGAGGTCTTTCCATTGAACCATTCCTTTGGGCTCCACGGGTGATCACCAATGGTGATCAGCTGCAATCCCCCCAAGAGTCCACAGTTTAAAATTTAAAATATATAAGAGATAAGTTACAGAATCATGGGGAGACAGAAGGAAAGCTTCTGAGTGACCCTTTTTTACTTTATCCAGGTAACTTTTGAGGGTACGATGGATGCATTCTACCCCAGTCTGTCCCTGCGATTGTATGGTATTCCTGTCTTCAGAGTGATGTCATAAACCTCACAAAATTGCTTAAACCCAGAGCTCACATAGGCAGGTCCATTATCTGTTTTGAGCTGCTTCAGTACTCCCATATATGCAAAATGGTTTTTTACATCTTTCACCTCTTTCACACAATGAACAGAAGCAAATATGAGATGAGAAAATGTATCAACAGAAACATGAACATATTGTAATTTAACAAAGCTGGGTACATGGGTAATATTAGTTTGCCAAATATGATTAGGCATGAGCTCTTTAGGCACAAAGACCCAGAGTTGAGATGGAATTGGTGTAATAAACGCACTTTATCAAAGGTGGACATAGCCAGGAATGCGTGCGTGCAAGAGTCAGGCAACTCATTGCCCTTGCTAAGAGGGCTGGGCAACTGAACAAGACCATTGCCATGAAAGTCCTTGTAGCTGAAGCAGGGAATCATGGACCCTGGACATAGGGGCAATATAAGCAGCTGTTTCTAGTGGGGGGAAAATTAGGGAGACATATTGACTGTGTAAGTATTGAGCATTTCAGAGGGGAATAATTGTAGGTCAAGAACTCAGGCTGCAAGTTCAGCAACCTGCAGAGATTGTGTTTCAATGAAAACTCACTTAACAATAGTCTGAGAGATGACTGCAGTGATGCCTGAGGAGGAGACATCTGTAAATACCACATGACCTCCTGGAATGGGTTGAAAATTCACGATTCTGGGAAAAATAACTGGGTGCATCTTGAAAAAAATCTACATATTTATTAGGAGGATAATGATTATCAAATTGACTCAATACAGTGCTACAAAATATAGCCCAATCATCACTATGCTGTTGAAGCCATAAAAGTTGCTGGCTGGATAGGGCGGTAATGATTTTGTTTGGCTCTTTACCAAAGGTCAAGACACTAGTCTTGACTGCCTTGAATTATAAGGAGACAAGGGCTTGATGATAAGTCACCTTGGAGGGTGAAGCTTGAAAATGGACCCATAATAGGGGACCCTCCTGCCAGAAGACTCTGGTAGATCCATAATCAGAACTGAAAATGAGCAATTTTAGAGTAAACTATACAATTTAATTTACATGAGCTTGTTGTAGCACCTTCTCAATTAGTGTAATACATTGGCACCCTTCATCAGTCAATCTCCTGGATGACAATGGATCAGGTTCTCCATTGAAGATGTTAAAAATTGGTCACAACTGACCTGTAGAAAGCCCTAAACTGGGCCTCATCTAGTTAATGTCTCCCACGAGCTTTTGGAAATCATTAGCGTTTGCAAATGGTCCAATCACAGGGTGATCTTTTGGGGCTTTATGCCATTTTGTAATAACTGATGCCCAAGATACTGATAAGGAAATTGAGTCTGAACCTTCTCAAGAGCAACTTGTAAATTTCCTAGGCGAAACTAATTTTGCAAGTCACCAAAGACAGAGGCTTCGGTGGGTCCTGCCAGTAGAATATCATCCACTTAATGGATGATATACAGCTGAGGGTACTTAATCCTAACTGTCTCAATGGCCAGGGTGACACATATCTGGCAAATACTGGGACTATTTGCTATCCTTTGTGGCAAAATCACCCAATGATATCTCTTATAAGGTTCTTTTTGGTTAGTAGATGGAACACTAAAAGCAAAGTGATGGCAATCAGTGGGATGCAGAGGGATAGTAAAAAACAATCCTTTAATCAGTAATAATTAAATGCCAATTCTTAGGTATTGTTATGGTAGTGGGTAACCTTGGCTGAGTAGCTCCCATAGGAATCATAGTTTTATTAACAGCTCTTAAGTCCTGCAAAAGGCACCATTTGCCATATTTCCCCTTTAAAACAAATATATGAGTGTTCCAGGGAGATGTTGAAAATACTATATGCCCTGAGGACAATTGCTCTAGTACTAGCATCTGGACAGCCTCTATTTTTTCCTTATTAAGGGGCCATCGCTCAGCCCAGACAGGTTTGTCACTCTACCAAAAGATAGAAATGGGTGGAATGATTGAAGGTTGCCCAGAAATGACCCCTGCTAAAAATGCCCCAGTCCCATGCAGTCTCCAGACTGGCACATAATATGAGTCTTTTCTGCCACAGGTTGAGGATCCTTTTGTAATCTCCACCCCAGGCCTTTCCTGGGGCAAAAATCCCTGATCTTTTAGCATCTGTCACTGGCTGAATGCTGAGTACCACTCCCATACCTTCCAGCACATCCCTCCCCCATAGAGTAATAGAAATGTGAGGCAATATATATGACTGAAAGAGCCCCAAATGTCCTTCCTCATCCTTCCAGGGGAGCAGACATGAACTTTGCAATGGCGCATGTGCAGTGCCTACACCTTGGAAAGTTGTGCTAGATTCATGAATGGGCCAAGCCTTGGACAAAAATCTTTGGGATATAACAGAAATATCAGCCCCAATATCCAGGAGACCCTAGAATTTTCTGCTTTCTATTATTACAGTTAATACAGGCTGAGATTCCAGAATAGAAACCCAGAAAGCCAGGGATTTCCTGGCTGACCCAAAGCCTCCTTCTCTTTCTGGATTCAAGAAAGGATTATTTGTCTGTAATTTGGGCATCAGAACTAGCTGAGCAATGCAGCTGCCTTGCAGAATGACCGAAACTCCTTTTAGAGCCTCCACCATGATCTTACTTTCTCCTGGAGTATCCTCATCTATAATTCCAGGGATGACTTTTATTGTTTTCAATAAGGCACTACTGTGTCCCATCAAAAGACCAACAGACCCTGAGGAAAGTGGCCCATAGATCCCACTACTAATGGCTTGTGGTCCCATCTGTGGTGTTAATACTTCTTGGACAGAAGCACAGAGGTCCAGTCCTGCGCTGTATATGGTCCTGCTGACAAGGTCCTGAACATGAAGGGGTTTCTTGGGGGACAAACTGGATAAGCTAGGTCACAGGCGTATCCATGTCCCTGTACACCTGCCTAAGGGAGGGAGGCAAAGCAGACCCTACTTCCCATTTCCCAACACCACGGGAAGTGGGTTCCCTTGGGTATTCACCTTTGATCTGTACTTGTTGGTCCAGTGACTTTCCTTCTTACATCTAGAACAGAGCCCCGGAACTTTATGAGAAAAAGACACCAAACTCTTACTGCAATCTCTTTTAAAATGGCTGGTTTGACCGCACTTAAAGCATGTCTTTGGCGGGACACCAGAATTACCCATGGGCTCTCTTAACACCAAGGCAATGACTTGTCTCATAATATGATGTCCATCTATGTCCCTGCAAGACTTTAAATATTCATTGAGACTTTTATTTTTGTGGGGGCATATAGCTTCCTGGAAATATCTATTAGCATTTTTGAAGGCTAGTTGTCTAACTATTGGCATGGCTTGATCTACATATCCAAATCTACATTCTTCCTGTTAGCTGCAATAGGCGATCCACAAAGTCTGAGAATGGCTCTGAGGGCCCTTGAAGGACCTTTGATAACTGTTCTCCTGCTGTAGTATTGGTCAGGGCTTTCCAGGTGTGGACAGACAACTGCCAAAGGTATCGATGCATATATTGCAGGGTCATATGTAATTTGGGCTGCATTCCCTGTATAGGCTCCCGCCCTGATAAATATATCAAGGTTTCTGCTGGGAAATCTGGCCACTGAATTTCTAGCTGCTGTTTGTGTACAAAATTCTTGATATTCACTGTGCCACAGGAGGTAGTTCCCACCACTCAGTGTGACTTGGCACAGTTGCTGCTAGTCCTGCAGCATGAGATTAAGACCTCCAAAGGACTCAAAATGGAAAGAGTAAAGGGAGTGTGAGGTCCATGGGTTATGACCACTTTCTTGAGCTGCTTGGGATCATATTCCCTTAAAACTTGTCCCACATTGTTAGGGTTTGGGACTTCCACCACCAGTAAGGCAACCTTAGTAGGGGGCGCTGATGATTCAAGTAATGACATCCAACTCCAGGAGTCAGGTTTTCGGGATGGGGGCCTATCTTTTTGTGAACATCTTCTCAGTTTCTTCTTTGAAATCTTAAATCTCTTGAGTAAGCCTTTTCTCCTCACTGTCTGTCTCCTTAGAGCTGTCTGACCTAGAAACCTCAGAAGCTTGTAAGGATTTGACTGACTCCTTGTCTTGTACCTCTTGTAAAACATATTCTGCTTTAGTTAATCACTCTCTCACCTTTACCATCTCACTAAGTAGGGCATCCTTTACAAGTCTCCATATGGAGAAGGTGG
Organism: Neodon shergylaensis; assembly: GCA_025134845.1. Classification (NCBI taxonomy): domain Eukaryota; kingdom Metazoa; phylum Chordata; class Mammalia; order Rodentia; family Cricetidae; genus Neodon; species Neodon shergylaensis. The sequence continues at coordinate 705,035 of JABTXL010001118.1, read as the reverse complement.
CAATGGGAATTTGTCCGGGTCCCTTCTCTTTTAGTGGCTTCTGTAGATCTGCTTTTACTTGTTCAAAATTGGGTGCATTCAGTCCCCCTGCTACCAGGAACCAGGGACTAGCCTGATCTATGACCTTAACAAATTCTCTAGCTGTCCTTTGCTTAATATGGTGCCATTTTCTTTTAATAGATTAACCAAATGGCCAGTAAGAACAACCATAGAAATTCCAGCCCCAATGTTCAATGTACCCCTGTCTTACTGCTTTTAGGTCAGCTGGCCAGCTTTTCTCAAGGGCAATCCTTCAGCGACCTTTCTTCTTCTCGATCTCAGTGGGACCTCCACTTGTAGCTCCAATGCTACCACAGTACTGAGTTGCAAGTGAAAAGCTGAGGACTTGGAGAAAAAACACACAGTGTGTCATCCATGTTAAGAGAATGACATCTATTGGAGGGCCAACATAGTCTATATATACATGGGCTTGCAGCATTGTGGAAAAACCCAGGATTCGAAAGTTCCTGTTATTGAAGGGCTGAATCAGTAAACAACCAAGTGGAACAAGGAGCTTGAGGTTAGGCCAGGAGGTTCAAGATGCACTTGATAGGAGAGGTCAGCAGGGAATAAACAGACATCCCAGGGGGAAGGACCCAACACCTAGGATTCTCTGTTTCAGCATTGGGTTTTGTCTTACTTAGAGTCTTTATTTCTGTGAAGAGACACCATGTCCATGGCAACTCTTACAAAGAAAATATTTAAATGGGGTGGCGTACTTACAGATTCATAAGTTAAGTCCATTATCATCATGGCAGGGAGTATGGCAGCATGCAGGCAGATGTGGTACTTGAAAATAGCTAAGAGTCCTACATCTTGCAAGCCACAGGAAGACGACTAACACACTGAGAGGTTTCCTGAGCATAGAAATCCTCAAAGTCCACGCCCACAGTGACACACTCCCTCTGATGACAAAGCTACTCCAACATAGCCACACCTCCTAATAGTGCCACTCCCTAAGAGATTATTGAGGCAATTATATTCAAACTACCACAGGTTGTTAGTCTGTGATGACTGATGACATGGGTTCTTTTTTTGTAGCAACTGTTGAATTCCAAAACACCTAAGATTCATTATTAGTTCTAGGATACAAGAACTAGAAGCAGATCCTAAAATGATAATCATGAATACTAGAGCTATTTGTTCTGTTATCCACACAGCTACCTCCTAATGGATTCCAAAAGAACAGAGAGATCAGGTTTTAACACACCTTAATCATTCTTCCATCAGGGGTAGTATTGGTAGTGATGGATGGTATATGTGGCTTCAGACCATCATTATCAAAGCCAAGAAACTCAAGGTACAATTCAGAAAATAGGACTGAAGCAGAGACCATTGAAGAATGTTTTTTATACCACCTACAATTCAGGGGATGCACTTTCTATAGGAGTTTGGGTCCTTGTATATCAATCATTAATTAAGAAAATTTTCCTGAGACTTCCTATATTCTAATCTGGTAGAAGTACTTTTCAGTTGAAATTTCCTTTCCTAGATGTTCATAGTTTGTGTCAACTTGACAATGACAACAAAAGGCACAAATTGCCTTTGTCAACTTGATAATTTTATAAGGTATTTTAACCTTCTGTAAATTATTAATGTCATACCAACACTTTTAATTATGTATTGCATAAACTGCTCCAGGTAAGGCTGTTGAGAAAAAAAAATTAGAGGCTCAGCATTCTTCAGGCACATTGGTATGAATCAAGACTGTGTTCTTTCCTGTTCACAGTGGCAGTAGTCTCTTCTCACCACTATAGTTTTAGAATGCCCTTTCCAATGCTGATACTCACATAAACTAGAATATAAGAGCCACACAGTCTTACTTCATGGTCTCAGAAGTCCACTTAAACTAAGCAGTGTGTGGCCATGTAAGGGTTTTTGCAAAAAAAAAAAATCCCTTAGAGGCCACTTTATAAAATGAAAATGAAACCTACATTGCCATAGAGGACCTAGGATGTTAGAAATACCCGGACCATTGAACAAATGCCAAGGAAATCAAAGTGATTGAGTAAAACCAGTCCAAGAGAATGTGTACTGCAGCCAGAAGAAATGGCAGTGTAGAAATGACTAACCAAGCACTTTGAATCCTGTATGATTTGACCACAAACCCCAGTCACCCAAACATGGAGCTACAGGATTTGAAGGTTGTCTTTGTTTTGGTTCTATCTGTCATTGCTATGCTTCTATTCCTCCCCCTTTGCATGGTATCACTTTCTATGTAACACTGAGAGTAGGAAGCATGGAAACCGTGTACTATTATGTTATAATTATTATTTGTAATAATAATGTCTTTTTTTTCTTTTTCAAGGGAATTACAGTTAATATGGTGTTTGGAGTTTCCGAAGAGACTTTGTAGGTTGTTCTTTTCAGCAAAGTTGTAGTTATTAAAGATTATGGAGTGAGAGTGAGTGGATTCTCAATTATCAGATTATAATATAGGGAAAAGGGGAGAGTGGTTATGGGTCAGAAACAATGTGTTTGAATATAGAAATGGCAAAAGATAAAGTTGTTTATCAACTTACAGAATCAAAATTTACTAAGGAGACAAAAGTCTGGGGATACCAGCGAGGAATTCCCTAGATTAGGTTAACTGAGTTGAGTAAACGCACTGTAAAGATGGACTCAAGCACTCTAGGTGACTGAGTCCTGGAATGTAGCAGGAGAAAGCAAGCAGAGTGTAAACATTCAGATCCCTCTATTTTCTAACTCCGTGTGCACTGGAACTAGTGGCCTGCAGTCCATTGCTCCGATTTCTCCCCAGTGGTGTACTCTCCTGTCTAACCGCATGTCAAAGTAAGTCTTCTTTCTTTAGTTGCATTTGCCAGGGTGTTTTTATCACAGTCACTGAAAATGTAGTTAACATAATTGGCTATTAAGAGAGTTAATGTTAGCTCCAAAAGACTTGGCTCTGCATCTGAAACATTCTAACACTCTCCAATCTCAAACTCAGTCCGTCTTATAGAATATTTGACATGAATGTGGTTTTATTAATTTTTTCTTATTATATTCAGTTTGCAATGTATTTGCTAAATTATATGTAACTTTTACAGATGCCTATATTTTGTAGTTCTGAATATAATAGTTCTTGGATAATCAGAGATAATGATCTTATAATTATCTATTTTCACTCAAATACTAAAGTGATTTAATAAAGATTGGACTTTTGAAGAAAATACTTGAGATTACATTACAAGTATGTAAACACACACACACACACAAAAACAAGTTCTGAAGGATTTCTAAGAGCAGAAGCATATTTTGAAGGTACATTTTAGGCCATGATTTACCTAATCCAAATAAAGTGTTATTAATGTTACTTAGTCTGCTTCCACCAATATTTATCAATTAGAGAGCAAATAAGACTTTGAGTCACCTTGTTTGGAAATTTGTTTTAAAGACCTTTTTGTATTTACAAGAATGCTTAATTGTCATTTGGTAAAAGTAATGATTATGTGCTGGGGACAATGGTCTGTAGCCTGCCACTTGTATTTTAAATAAACACTGATTGGCCAGTAGCCAGGCAGAAAGTACAGGCAGGGTGACTAGACCCGAAGTAGAGGTGGGAAAATGAGAACAGAATTCTGGGAAGAGAACGAGTCAATCTGAAGTCATCACCCAGACACAGAGCAAGCAAGATGTGACTGCCTCGCTGAAAAAGTATCAAGCCCCATGGCTAACATAAAAATTATCGGCTAATACAAGCTATAAGAGTTAATAAGAAGCCTGAGCTAATAGGCCAATCAGTTTTTAATTGAGGTAGACTTCTGTGTGATTCTTTGGAACTTAATAGCTGTGGGACTGGGTGGAACAGAAACCTCTGCCAACAACTGTGTGTGATATTTCTAGGAAATTAGAGAGTTTCTCATAAATTTATTGTCTATAGTTATGCAGGGAGCCATTACGTCCAGCAGCCTTTACAAAGATGGCGCCTGGCTCCTGCAGGGCTGGAGTAAACTACTCCATAAAGATCTTAGCCAGAATCGCTAACTCGAGCATGCTCAGTGTCCTCAGTGTGCCGGACCTATCAGGGAGTTTGGAGTGGCTGCTGAGACACTTTGACCAATAGGAGGCCTGCACGTACTCCTAGTTCCTATATAGGCAGCTGCAGTTTCAGGGTTCGGGGCCCCTCGCTTCCAGCTCTCCCTTCAACCAAGAGGCCCTAATAAAAGCGTGATCTGGGAAGAATCCTCGTCTTGTGGCTGTTCTTTCTGCTGGTCAGGGAGTTCGCTGCATAGTTATATAGACTACAATGAAGAATAATTTTTAATGTTTAAAAAATTTCTGGTTATAATTTTTGTTACTGTATAATATTATTATACATGATTTGCAAACACACAACCTCTGAAAAATGTGTTTGGAAGTCATCTATATGTTCTTTTTTATAAGAATAATACTGGACAAAACTTTCTGTGGGTTCTGTAATTTAGACAAAAGGGCAAAAGCCTCCATGTTGGTGATTGCTAATCCATGCATCTTTTATTGTAATCTGAAATTACCACTGTATTGTAAGTAGTTACTTATTATTTATCAATTGGTGAAATGCTGATTTTTGTGGTATATTGAAGTATCAGTCTCTTAGAACTCAAAACATGTGAAAATTTTATTTTTTCCTAATCTTTCACACTAACGGAAGTATTTTATGGGTTGGGTGATGCCCAAATGGAAAATAGTACTTTCTCTACAAGGTTGGAGACCCAAGTTCTGACCACAACACTTATGTAAAAAGTTCAGGCATGGGAACATGCACCTGCAATCCCAGCTCTGAGAGAAATCACAGGAAGATGGGTAGGGTTTTAGGGCTTTATTGGCAGTCTACCATCAGTGTCAGAGAGAAATCTTGTCTTCAGAGAATAAGGCAGAGTGTTAAATATGACGCCTGACATTCTCCTCAAGTCCCTGATTACATGTAAGTGTGCATACCTACATCACACACATGTACTATACATGGGAGAGGGAGACAGAGAGAGCACTTGTGAATGGCATTCAGTGATCAATTGCTTTTGTAGAAAACATAAAGGAGTATCTGGTATAGAATGTTCAGTGGAAACACAAGGGACAAATAAAATCAAAAAATAAAAACCAAACCAAAACTATAGGTGTTTTTCTTTTCTTCCCCACCGCTGCAGGTAATTGAATTTCCCAACTAGTTGGAACGACCTTCAGAAGGGGTTCCTTCCCATAGGTTTCCTGTGAGTCCAGCCTTCCTGGTATTTTGACTTTCCTCTTAAAAAAACAAAAGTGGGGAGCCCAGGAAGTCTGTCTAGACTTCTTACTCACAAAACTGGATCAGAATAAAGCATATTGTTTTAAGAAAATGAATTTGTGACAACTTGATACACAGTGATGGAAAACCTACAAGGACAGCTATGAATGACATCTCTTAAGATTGACAGATAAATTGACATTTTGTTTTCCACAGTGGTATTTCACGGTTATTTCCATCAGTCCCTCCCTCACTTACAGACTTTATTATGAGCTGAGAGAGTCCTTGACACCTGTGAAGTGCTCTGCCATGGGGGAAATGAGATGACAGGAGGTGCTCTCAACTGTAGTAAATACAAGCTGTGTTTTTTTTTTTAAATACTCATAAGTTTGGAATCTGGGAAATTCCTCTTTAACTTGATGAGACATGTTTTATCCTTTCAGATAAAATACTAATTTGCATACTTTTGAAACTTTTCAATTCAAATTAATGCTCAGTATACTTTTCTTCATTGTTAGCATGTTCAAGCATTATGCATGCATATTTTAACACCTCTTGAAATTGCTATAGTCTTTTGAAGAAACTAAGTGCTAGAGAAAATTAGAAGTGTTATTTCCCTGAATCTTGTTTTCAGAAACAGATAAATTTTTCAATAGAAAATCTCTTACAAGCTCAATAGTTTCCAGGCCCCCCGTTGATTAAAAAAAGAAAAAAAATCACTATTCTTAGTACTGTGAAAGTACACCTTCTGAAACTTTACCCCCAAAAGAAGCAAGTCTCACAAAAATAGTATAAATTTGTAGTTTAATTTGAGAACTAAATGCACTCGGTAGCAGCATAAAACAAAAAAATTCAATAACAAGAAAAAAATTCCTAGACACCAATAATTTTAGAAATGATTACTGGGAACAAGAACATTTTTAAATGAAATCTTTTTGTTGTTGGTTTGTTTGTTTGCTTTTTTTTACTTTAAATTGGTCCTGTTGGTCTTTCTGTCATTTCCACTTTATTGTAATAATTAAAATTTATAAATGTTACTGTTATCTGATAATCCATTGTTCACATAGATTTGCAAATAATAGTTTTATAGATAATCCATGATTTTTTTTTTTTTGCTCTTTTTAAGTACTAAAGATTGTTGAATTAAAATATAATAATGCAGGACTGGGGAGAAGGGGAGATGGCTAAATCTGTAAGCACTTTCTGTGAGATGTGATGATCTAAGTTCACATCCCAGTGCCCATATAGAAAATTCCACACAGTGATGCATGCCTATAATGTCAGCACTGGGGAAGTAGAGACTGGAACATCTCGCCTGCTGCTAACTACCAAAACTAGATAATCAGGGAGCTCCTGGTTTAGTGGTAGACTCTCAAAGAACAAAGTGGAAACAAAATTGAGGAAGACATATGTCATCAACATCGTTCCCCCCTCACACAAACACTTGTATGCACACACACATAAAAACAAAGGAATACACACACACACACACACACACACACACACACACACACACATTTAAAACCTTGAAGAAGCATTGAAAGAACATGTGCTATGCATTTAGATGTCCTGGAAAGCTTCAGTAACAGTCAAAGAAATAACAGCACTGTCGCCAGAGCTTCTTGATGCTACCTGTTTGGGTAGAAGCATCATCCCTGCCTGTGCATCCATACATCCAAAGAGTCTGAAATGTTTGGGTGAAAGGTCCATCCCAAGCCCCCTCCACTTGGAATTGCTTCAGTCCAGACTCCAACTGCAAGAAAATCTGCCAAACAATGACCCCTCCCTAGAGATGCTCAAGACCACACCCACAGGGTATTTAAACTGCCGACCCCCCCCCCCCGAGAAGAAATATGTGGTCTTCTGGTCTTTCTTCTTTTTATCGTCTTTTTGGGGGGAGGTGCTAGAAGGCCACCTGGGAGCATTGGTATCCATTAAACCTGGGCTTTTTCAAATTTGGTTTGATTTCATCTTATTTGGATTGTTGCATCAGTGCAGAGGTTTATAAGGGTAGAAAAACTTTTCACTACCATTTTGCCCTGTGGCTGAATTATTTATTTCATATTGCATAATTCTATAAATGTTGATTTTATTTTAACAGTGGTTCTTAACAGACAATTTAAGCAAGGCAATCTCTGTAGAATGAATTCTATTTGTTCCTGGTGATTAAAACTGAAAATCAGCTATCAGGGGTGAAAGCTGAAGGATCAGAGAAGCACAGCATCCAGCTACTAGAGAGTTCTTACCTCTACCGATGCTCAGACCAAAGGGATGATCCTGTCTCTACAAATCTTCAGACTGCATGCCCTCGCTATGAAACCTCAGACTGCATCTCAGACTGAATCCTCATACTGCATCTGAGCTCCTGTCTCTTCCTACCTTATAGTCCTCTCTCCACTCAGCCATATCACTCCTATCTTCACCTTTCTAGTGCTGGGATTAAAGGTATGTGATCCCAAGTGCTAGGATCTGTTTAGTATGAGCTCTTTTTTCTTTTTTCTTTTCTTTATCTTTTTAAATTAATTTTTATTGAGCTATACATTTTTCTCTGCTCTCTTTCAACCCTCCCCCAACGTCCCTGTGCTCCCAATTTACTCAGGAGATCTTGTCTTTTTCTACTTCCCATGTAGATTAATCTATGTAAATCTTCTCTTAGGGTCCTCATTGTTGTCTAAGCTCTCTGGGATTGTGATTTTTAGGCTGGTTTGCTTTGCTTTATGTTTAAAAACCACTTATGAGTGAGTACATGTGATAATTGTCTTTCTGGGTATGGGTTACCTCACTGAAAATGATGTTTTCTTGCTCCATCCATTTTCCTTCAAAATTCAAGATGCTTTTTTTCTGCTGTGTAGTACTCCATTGTGTAACTGTACCACATTTTCCTTATCCATTCTTTGCTCGAGGAGCATTTAGATTGTTTTCAGGTTCTGGCTATGACAAACAATGCTGCTATGAACATAGCTGAGCACACGATTGAGTATCCTTTGGATATATACCCCCCAAAAAGTGGTATTAATGGGTCTTGAGGAAGGTTATTTCCTAATTTTCTGAGAAATCATCACACTGACATCCAAAGGGGTTGTATCAGCTTGCGTTCCCACCAACAATGCAGAAGTGTTCCCTTTACCCCACAACCTTTCCAGCATAAGTTGTCATCAGTGTTTTTGATCTTGGAAATTCTTACAGGTGTATGATAGAATCTCAGAGTTGTTTTGATTTGCATTTCTCTGATGACTAAGGATGTTGAACATTTCCTTAAGTGTCTTTCAGCCATTTTAAATTCTGCTCTTGAGAGTTCTCTGCTTAGGTCTGTACTCCATTTTTTATTGGATTATTTGTTCTTTTTATGACCAATTTCTTGAGTTCTTTGTATATTTTGGACATCAGACCTCTGTCTGATGTGCGGTTATTGAAGATCTTTTCCCATTCTGCAGCCTTTTTCTTTTAGACTGATTCAATCTCATGTAACCCAGAGTGGCCTTGATCTGCCTCCTGAGTGCTGGGATTAATGATGTGTGCCATCACTGCCTGGCCTCTATGGCTAGCTAATGGCTTAGCTCTGCACTCTGATCTTCAGGCAAGTTTTTATTTGTTAGATCACAAAATTTCACTACAAATCTTCATGTTGGTTTCTTCTCTTTCCCTTTTTTTTTATGGAAAGTACTGGTTCATTAATTATATCACATTAGAGAAAAACAAGATCCACAGGTAAAAATCCAGATTTTACAAGCAGTTGATTTTTCAATTTCATGTGTGAAATCATTAATATCTTTATCTTAGCCTAAATGGTAAGAAAAACTTTCTAAGCTCATTTTTGCTAGTCAAACATAAAGTATAAAATTAAGAGATTAATTTGAAGTATATTTTTCAATGATTTCTATGTCTTGATCCAATTTGAATATTCATATTTTTGTCAATGTTGAGATTGGCTAATTTTGTTAATTGAATAACTATTATGAGATCATATATTTTACTTTAAATAATGTTATAGACCTAGAGTGTTTTAATAGCTAAACATGTTGCTGGTGAACCAGTTTCCTTTTGTGTGATTTTAGTCTTTTTGATGAAGCTTGCTGATTAATTCAGAAGGAAGATAGAGAAGTGTTTAGTTGGAGGAAGAAAAGGAAATCAACAGGAAGGCAGGCTGAAAGTCTTGGTAATTGACAGGAGGAGGGAGAGACAGAAAAGGAAGAAAGCCATCCTTTTTAAGTGAGAGTCCAAAAAAGCAGGCAGGTGCAGTGGGAAGTCTGTGGCTTCAACTGATACCCACATTTTTATTTGTAATATCCTATACTATACATATAATTTAAAAATGATGAAAATCCATTAGAAATATCACTTAAATCACTAAACATGAACCCCCTGATTTGATTCGATTTCAGAAGATATTACCTAGTGCAACTCAGGCTCAAAGACTAGAAAAGGCAAATCAAGAAAGGGGACAGGCTTGTCGTCCATGCTCTCAAAAGGGCAATGAGTTCAGTGCAAACTACATAAAGAAAGTTCAAGCCAATTTGACAATAAGACCCTCTCTCAAAAAAAAAAAATTAAAAATCTTAGTCTCTCTTGGATCACATTTTAATTCATCATTTGTCATTTGGGTTTGTAGGTAACTTATCTATAAAAATTATCTTGACTTCCTTTATGATTATAAGGAAGAGATTGATCAATAGGCAAAGATTTTATTTATTTGCCTAGTGTGATAGTTTGAATGTAATTGGCATCCATGATCTCATAGGAGGTGGTGGTGTGGGAGAATTGTCTGTATTCTGTCAATCATGTTTTAAATAAATGCTGATTGGCCAGGCAGGCAGGTCAACCAAACAGGAAGTAGAGGTGGAATGATGAGAACAGGAGAATTCTGGGAAGCAGGAAGCTCCCTTTCTGCACTCCTGCTCAGGTCACCAAAGAAGCAGGATGTAACCTACCCTGCTGAAAAAGGTAATGCACCATGTGGCTAACATAGATTTGGATAATGGATTAATATTAGTTATAAGATCTAATACAAAGCCTGAGCTAATGGGCCAATCAGTTTATAAGTAATGCAGACTCTCTGTGTGATTTCTTTGGGGCTGCATGGCTGTGAGAACCGGGCAGGACAGAAACGCAAACAAGCAGGACCTGAAGTTACAAGGTGGCACTATAAGAGGGTGTTGCTTTGTCAAGTGGCTCTGGCCTTGTTGGGGGAAGTATCACTTTGGGGGTGAGCTTTGAGGTTCCTTATGCTGAGGGTACCACTTAGTGTCTCAGTCAATTTCCTGTTGCTTGTGAGCTGAGATGTAGCCAGTATCATGTCTGCCTGCATGTCACTATACTCCATGCTATGATGATAATAGACCAAACCTGTGAAACTATAAGCAAACATCCTTAGTTAAATGTTTTCCTTAGGAGTTATCATAGTTATGGTGTTTTTTCACAGCAGTAGAAACCCAAACTGCAACAATATCCGTAAGGCATATATGGTGCTGGAGAGGTAACTGAGAGTCCTACATCTCTGCTTGCAGATAGAAGTCAATGGAGACATGGCGTAGGAAAACTCAAAGCTTGATCCCACAGTAATGCACTTTCTCCAACAAGACTATGCCCACTCCAACAAAACCACATCTCCTAATAGTGCCAACCTTTATGAGAATGTGGGGTCCAATTGCACTTATACTTCTATACTTATTATGTATTATTAGCCCTGTGTTATGTATATTATGTTATTTTGTTATGTATATTATGTATTATTAGTAATATCTGTGTGTGTGTCTGCATGTGTGTGCATATTTTATAGTTATAATTTCAATAACTGTATACCAGAGACTGAGAGGCTTATAGAGAAGAAATTTCAGCAATACTTCTTTTCTGGACTGTTGGAAGCTGGAGATGAGTACTTGTGCTTGGGAATGGTCTTCCTCCTGCTGTGACTACAGAGAATACAATCAGTCCATATCATTACACAGAAGAAATGTCATTACAGGAGACAGAAATAGACTAACTTCTATGATGTAGGAGGATCATCTGTCTATGTATTACTTTCATTGGTTAATGAAGAGCCTGTCTTGGCCTTTTTGATAGGGCAGAATTTAGATAGGCAGAATAGTCCAAACAGAATTCTGGGAAGAAGAAGAAAGCAAGAGTCAGTCAGACACCATGGAGCCAGCTACCAGGTCAGACATGCTGAATCTTTCCCGGTAATTCACCACCTCATGATGCTACACAGATTAAAGCAAGATGTGAGAGTTAGCTGAGAAGAGGCTAAATATTATGGGCCAGGCAGTGTTTAAATGAATATACAATTTGTGTGTTATTTCAGGTGTAAAGCTAGCAGTGCGGGAGCTGGGTGGGATGAAAAGCAGTCCTGTTTGCCTCATTACTACACTCCGATACCATAGATAAGCCACTAAACACTCAGGCTTGTATTGCATTGATCCATGAACAGATTAATTCATACAGAAGGAGTCATAATGACCTAACAACCTTTTACAGCTTTGATTTCATCTTTAATATGCAAGGTCACACTTCAATATGACTTTGGTAGTATTCACACCATGCATATTCATGCTCTTGAAAATGTTTTTTTCCAGACTTAATATTTTATATTCATTGAATTTTGATTTATAAAATAGAGATTAGAATTAGTTTTTGTCTGTTTTTTTTTTTTTGGACAAGAATTTTGGGAAAGGTTATAGAAATTTCACACAAAAACTTATCAAAGCAGTAATTTGCTTCTACATTTACTGATACTGTAGTTAAAATGATTCTTGTAATGTACAATAAGATAATTACAAATAAGATAAGGAAAACTAGTCATGATCTAATTTTTGAATGATAAGTAACATTAAAAGGCTTATACTACAGAATAAATTATTTTTGACAGTACTAAGATTTGAAAATAATGGATCAAATGATGAAATACTATTAACTTTGAATGTTCAGAAAATTTATTTGCGCCTCTATAGATACAGTTATATCTATATATGTATAAAGTACACAGTGTATAGAAATTAAGTTTCAACTTGAGGATGTTAGGGCTAGGGTTGGACAGACAGCCAAGTTTTATGATTCATGATTGTTAGTCAAGCATTTCAAGTGCCTATGATTCAACTGGGAACAGAGAAAACTACTACAGTCTTGGGAAGCCACATAGATGAGGTAATTCCAGGCATAATATTGGGAGATTCCTTATCAACTTTTTTAAGGAAACCACACGTTTAACACAATATTAGCTCTATCCTTTTCTTTACAAAGTCCAACACTTCTTTTTTTTTGTAAAATTATCTTTTTTAAATTATTTGAGATTATAATATAATTAATTACATAATTTACTCTAAACCTCTCATATACCCCTACTTCCTCTTTTTCAAATCTGTGGTCTCTTTTTTGTCACTAATTATTATTTACTACAAAATGCCTGCCACACCCTGTAAAGTTTTATTTTCAATAGGAATATTGTCTATTGTGAAATATTTCTGTACACTGTGTGCCACTATGAATGGTTTAATGAAGTTGACTGGCTAATAGCTGGACAGGTAGAGGTTAGGTAAAACTTGTAGAGAAAGAGAGTACAAAAAAGAAGGGAGGACAAGGAGATGCTGAGAGAAGGAGATGAATTTTCTGTACTGAGAATAGGTACCAAGCTATGTGGCAGAGCATAGATAAGAAATACAGGTTAAGCCGGGCGGTGGTGGCGCAGGCCTTTAATCCCAGCACTCGGGAGGCAGAGGCAGGCGGATCTCTGTGAGTTCGAGACCAGCCTGGTCTACAAGAGCTAGTTCCAGGACAGTCTCCAAAACCACAGAGAAACCCTGTCTCGAAAAAACAAACAAACAAACAAAAAAAAGAAATACAGGTTAATTTAAAATGTAAGAGTTAGCTAGTAATAAGACTGAGCTATTGGATGAGCATTTGTAATTAATAATAAAATCAGTGTGGTAATTTGGGAACTGGCTAGTGGGACAGAAAAGTCTTCCTACAGTCTATATCAACTAACAAAATTTGAAAAGGTATTTTGGTAAAGATATGCTTTCCTTTATAGCAAAGAATTATTATGATTTGTTGTTAAATTTGTTGCTTCTGTTTGATAAAATACTGCCAGATTACTTTTTTATTGCTGCGATGAAATACCAGAGCCACAGAAAGTTTTGAAAGAAATAGTTTATTTTGGCTTAAAGTTTTAAGGACGAGTCCATAATGGTGATGAAACATGGAAGCAGGTGTCCAGAGCAGGAAACTGAGTGACCTTATCTTCAACTTCAAGTGCAAAACACAAAGAAGACTGAATGTCAGATGAGGATCAAGCAGTGTCACCAATTAGGAACAAAATGTTTAGATTCCAGAGCCTATGGAGACAGTTCCAGTCAACTACCACAGATCATTTTGTATAATTTAGTATAAAAAGAAACAAAATACAGTTATTATTGCTATTTTAAAACTGTGTGGTGTTTACAAAGTTAAGTAAATGCAAACAGTTGCAAAGTAAGGAACAGATGTTGTATTACAGGCCTTATTCAGAGATCCACTTTTTTATTTTGTAAACTGAGTTATTGATTGTATTTCCAAATACAATGAAATCACTGAGAAAGTAAGTTAAAATATTTACTCAAATTCTGCCTTACCCAAAACAAATAATAAAGGACCAGTCTGTGTTTTATAATTGTGTCTTTATTATAAAAATAAAAATAAATAACAAATTCCTGTATATTTATATGAATTTTAATTTCCTGTAATATCTAATAATTTAAATTTAGGGTGACTGAAGTTTTTAGATGAGACATTATTAACTACAAGCTGGTAACTGATCCGACTGAAGGTTTCAGTCCATCAATCATTTGAGCCATTAATATAGACTCAAATGTTACCATTTACTTCAGCTATATATTATATAATAGGTTGATAATGTATTTTCCCATTTTACATTAAAGACTGAAAAAAATATTTGTGATACATTTGTCAATGAGCTCTAATATTTTATTTAAAATTATATAAGAATGTTCATATTTCTATTAAGTCAAATTATAAAAGCATTATTTAAAAGCAATCATTTGCAAATTAAAGCTTATTTACAACATTCATTAAAACTACACTTAGCTAAAATGATTTTCACTTGATTATGAATATTATGATTAAATGAATCTCAGTATGCAAATACCACTTAGCTTCATTTGCATACGTTACTTAAATCACAGGCCCTTTCAATCACAGTAAAGTTATTCAAAATACAATGACTTCTGCCTTATAAAGATAAGAAATTACCATCTTGCATACAGCATTTAAAAAGCCTTAAAATAGCATACTTGCCCTTATAAAATAAGTAACAAACATTTTCCTTAAATCTTCATATATGGCATATAAAATTTTCTATGTGTGAAATAAGTATACTTCTAGTATAAGTAAAAAATTTGTGTACCTCAAACTTTGTGATTATATTTGATAATGACTATGAGGATAATAGAATATTTAGGGCTTCTTCAAACTCATAACCAGTTATTTTCTTCCTCAAGTAACAAAAAGTAATAATAATTTGTATTTATGTATCATTTTCTACATACAAGGTTCAATGGTAATCAGGCAACTGGAAACATGCACCTACATCTTTATCAGAATTATTGGAAAGTGGCATGATAAATTTGTTCCATTATTCAATTATTTATCATTTGTTTGCGTGTGTGTGTGTGTGTGTGTTAGTGTGTTTGTGAAGGCAGAGCATAGCTAGCAGGCGCAGTTTCTCCCCATATACCATGTATGCCAGTGGAGTGACGTGAGGACCTTAGGCTTGGCAACAACCGTGCTTATCCAGTGAGCCAAGCTAACAGCTATTGTCTCCCAATAATTCATACAAGTGAGCTATGATTTGCTTGTACATTGTTTTTGTAGAATTACATGTGTACAAGAAACTACACAGAAGTTCTGTTCCAAAGTTGTGTTTTTAGTATCTGATCATTCTTTGTTATTCATATCCACTTTCTAGTTTTTCATTAAAAAAAAATTGGATCACTTTCCCCTCTCCATTCTCTCTTCTAGTCCCCTATATACATACGCCCTCACGATCCCTCACAAAAACATGTGTTCACTTTTAGTGCTATGTATATGTATATTCAAGTATATGTTCATTTTCATAAACAACTTAGAATCACAGGTATTCATTTTAGCATGTACATGAATTTATTAAACACTCCCCACACACATACAGTAATTATTTTATATTGGTACCTTTTGCTCCATTTACATTGCTACTAATAATAGATGTTACCATCAGGGTCATCAAATATCTACTTAAATGTAAAATTGTAGTAACTACTAAAAAAAATTGTTCAACTTTATGACCAACTCATGCTTGCTAAGCTTTCTCCATAATATACAAAATAATCATGCTTTTCAAACTTACAATGCAGTTGTTAGGCACTGACTATATGAATTCCCCCAAAGTTCTCTGAGTTCTTAAAATAATCAACTTAAAACTATCTTTTAATCTGCATCGGCTGCTTAAATTTACACCAACCTCATTTTGAGTTGCAAACTGCTCAGACAGAGATGTCAATGTCAGACAACAGACAGCAAAGTTTGCAGCCTCTGCTACTAGAAAAGAAGCCATGGTACTCTGCCCAGAGGACTCAACACTGGAGCACTTGGTCACTTAGATGGGTAGCCTTTTAAGAGCAAACAGCACTTAATGCATTAAAGTGCACTCGATGCGTTCACCTCTTTATAAGGTATATTTCAGAAAACAAGGGAAGTGTTAGTTTTGAAATGGTTTGAGATTGTTTCTGAGCACTTTCCACTACTTACATCCTCTTCTCTGTATCAGACTGATATTTTAAAGTGTGATATGACATTTGAAAATGTTTTTTACGGGTTCACTCCATACTTTCATTGATTTCTTTAGCTCAGCTTCTTTTAGCCTTTCTAAATAAGGATGGGGGAAAAATCTTTTTTATGTAACCCTGGAAAACAGAAAAATGTCACTGAACTATTAATAGGCTTTGAACACACTGAATATGAGTTTAGCCCTAGGTAAACAATTTTATAAAATCTATTTTACTTGTTTAATACTTTTAATTTTTTAATACATGGTCTCACTATGGAACTCTGGCAGGTCTGGGACTTTGTGTGAACTGGGATAGTTTTAACCTTAAAGAGAAGCCTACTTTTTTCCCCAGATCTGGGATAAAAGGAACGTACCACCACTTCTACCCTTTAAAGTATTTCTTATATCAAAAATATCCAAGATTTTGTGAGTATCTGGGGCTTTTTCCAGATTTATAGCAACTGCAATAATAAAGTGGTGGTAACAGTTGCAAGAGCATATACTGTTAGCAAGTATTGTCTTGGTAGATAAGAAACAAAATGATTTACATAAAACATTCATATGTGTATAGATAATACATACATATATTATTTTGGATATTAAATGAAGATTAAGATATAAATCAATTTGATTGAAATTCAAATATATAGAATTCAACATCTCTACAGGAGTAAAGAAAACACCAAAAATTTCCAAATATAGGTTATATTCCTCTACAGAGGTACACAAAGCTATATATAATAGGGCTCCATATTTTTTTGAAAAATATTTTTATTAAGTTTGTAACAAAAAGAGTTGAGTGTATTTCCCAAATATTTTCCATTTTTGAAATCTTTAAACTGTTACATATTACATATTAAAATGTTCTTTCAAGTATAAATTTCTGCATTGTATTTTATGTTATATGTAAGTATGTGTCAAACAATATTTTAATTTGGGGACAAACATAGCATATTCAGATATTTAAATTTAACTGAAAATTCTGGATTTTTTTTAATTTAATCTTTGTGAATAGAGAGAGAGAGATACTAAGCAAGAGAGTAAACACCAGATTAAGTTGAATCACAATAAATACTATACAAAAAGAATACTTTAGAAGAATTACTGGGGAAGGTAAGACTGGTTGGTAGTGCATCAAAATTTTATATAGCATAGAAATAAATACCCTCAATATCAACGGCCATGTCTGAGTATGGTCAAAGAAACTACAGGTCCAGTCTTCATAACAAAAGTATTAATATATTGGAATATGTGCATTCAAATGAAGATTTGCAGTATAACTTAAGCAGGGTCAAATTAAATATATAAATTTTGAAATGCATTGATACTACACTGAACTTCTGTATCATAGTTCATATGTGATTTAGGTATAGAAAGTAAAATACGCGCATTTTGAAAACTGTCATTTTGAAGAAAAACATTTAGTGTCATGGAGGATGAACAAAATATTTATATCAACAATTTTTGTCTTTTGTGTGTATTGTTGTTAGTGATGGGGCCAGTGATGCACAACCATGTTGTATAGCTCATTGCACATTCTTCCCTCATATATTATCAAACACTTTTAGTGAGGAATGAATCATATGGCAAAAAAAGTGGGAGCTGGGACTTTCTTAAAAAGTATACAATGGAATATATACCTAAATTTTAAAAACTTGTGACATCAAATGATATTTTCTCTAAATACAGAGCACCCTATTAGTATGTCCAGTGTGTACCTGTTTTTTTTTTTCCCCAGAACAGCAGAAATGGAGAAAGATATACTCAAGAAAAAAATAGAATCTTACATTTTGGAATTGAAATTAATGAATGAATTTCCTCTCATTTGAGAAATTTCACTAATGCCTGCTGTGGGGATGACAACTCTGGCTGTCTAAGTTCAGTCATGAGACAGAAACCTCATGCTTTGGAAATAGGAGAAAAGTTCCACTTTGTCTTTTGTTTTGATTTTTAAGGTAAGACATCATTATTCAACCCTGACCTGCCTGGCATTCACTATGTAGACCAGGCAGACCTTGAACTCACAGAGTTCCTCCTGCCTCTGCCTTCTCTGCCTCTGCCTAGATACTGAAGTTAATGGTGTGTGCTTTCAGGTCTCATTTAATTTTGTATTAATAAGTAATTGCCTATTTATGTCTAAAATTTAAAGTAATATATTTACATGAAAATAGTGGTTGTAAGATAATGTTTTACTATAATTATTTCTTTGAAGAAATATTACTTCAAATGTCTTTAGCATTTATTATGAAAAAATGCATTTTCTTAGAAAAAATTTAAAAGAAGTCAAAAGTGCTACATTTATGCTCTTCATCCTTTAACAAAAATTCATTTCCTTTCTTTTGGCATGTAAAATATGGAAAATTATTTAGCTAAAAATGCATGCACACTATGGTTATAAGTGAGACTTTGTTGATATTGATCAAACTGTTCTGTTTTTAAGTATGATCATCCACACTTTAATCACTGGCACCAAAAAGGCAGAGGTCGGGAGCTGGAGAGATGGCTCAGTGGTTAAGAGCATTGCCTGCTCTTCCAAAGGTCCTGAATTCAATTCCCAGCAACCACATGGTGGCTCACAACCATCTGTAAAGAGGTCTGGCGCCCTCTTCTGGCCTTCAGGCATACAGACAGAATATTGTATACATAATAAATAAATATTTAAAAAAAAAAAAGGCAGAGGCCAATGGATTTCAGTGGTTTTGAGGCCAGACTGTTAACAAAGACAGTTCCAAGACTGGACACATAGTGAAACTTTCTCTCAAACAAAATTAAAAAAAAAAAAAAACAAAAACAGACACACAAAGTTGTTGTCTTACAGTCCACCCACATCATATAGCTATATATAAAGAGATGATAAAAATAGCAAAAGGACTGCTTAAATTATCATCATCCAAGATTATAGGTTGTGTTTTAGAACTATATATAAAATAATATGATATTAGCATAAAAACATATATATTAGTCAATTAAATGGGATTAAAGGCATAGGTATATGCTACATACCTATGAACATTTGACTTTTTATACAAAGAAGCTAAAATATACACTCGAGTAAAGTCAGCAACTTCAGTAAACAGTGCTGGTCAAACTGCAAGGCTAAAAGTAGAAGAATGAAATTTAATGCATATCTATCACCCTGCACAAAATTCAGCTTCAAATGTTTGAAAGCCCTTAAGATAATATTAAATATCCAAAACAGGATTGAAGAGACATTAGAGAATAATCTTGAGCTTAGTGAAACAAAAAAGCACTTTCTGGACAAGATAGCAATAGCACAGGCACTAATAATAATAATTAATACATGAGGCCTCATGAAACTGAAAATCTTCTGTACAAAAAAAGGATATAACCATTCTAAAGCAGCATGTGAAAAAATCTTCACCAATTATATATCTTACATAGAGTTAAATAAATACAATAAAGAACTCAAAGGATTGAACAAGAAGGAGCCAAATAAAGCAATCAAAATAGGGTGCAAAATTAAACAGAATTTTACAAAGGATGATACATAAATGGCTCAAAAACACATGAAAATACTTATCGTTCTTAGCCAAAAGGGAAAGGCAAGTTAAAACTACGTTGAGATTTCAACACAGCCTACCAGATGATCAAGATCAATCAAACAAATGACTCTACATGCTGTTGAAGAATCAGGGAAAGGGAAATACTTATTCACTAGTAATTGGAGTATAAGCTGGTACAGCCACAGCGAAAGTCACTCTGGAATTACCTCAGGACCCGGGAACAGATCTTCAAGATCTAGCTATACCACCTTTTGACGTATATACTCAAAGTATTCTAAACAAAATTACAGAGATTGTTGGTCTTCCATGTTCATTGCTTGTCTATTCAGAATAGACAGAAATTGGAAACATCCTAGATATTCAACAGGTTAAGAATGGATAATAACAATGGAATATTGATTTAGCTGTTAAGAAATGAAATTTGCAGGCAAATGGATGGAGCTAAATCAATCATCAGACCCCAAAAGACAAATGTTCCACATATTCTTGTCTTTGTGGACATTAGCTTAAAAGCTAATATCTCTGTGGATATTAGCGTAAAATCTTTAGATATGTGTCATGCCTAATAACCACAGAGGTAAAGAAACCAGAAAGAACCCAATATGAAGAGAAGAATCTTGCAAGTAAAGGGAAATATAATATGGTATTATCAATAGATAAGTGGGAAGCTAGATTAGGAGGATTACATGGTGAGAGCAATTGGAGCATAAGGTAAAGGATGGGATACAGAAAGTAACAATTAACACTAAAGGTCTTTTGAAAATGCATATAGAAATCTATTACTATTAATATTTCCTCAATATATACATACGTAAAAGGAAGTTTAATGTAGTAACCATATAATGGGGTAGACAATGCCCAAATATACACCACCAAAAAAATATATATACACTACCAGAAATGGGTTGAATCTTTTTGAATAACTGGCTAAGAAATCTCATATACTGTCTTACCACTACTATCAATTATTACAGGTTATTGACAAGGTTATTGTTCATAACTGGAAGTAAAGGCCTTATTGCTGAAGACACAACTTACTTATTTCTTTGAACATGGGGAAGCAGAGCTAATGTCCAGCAAAAAGCTTCATTCCTCCTAGGAGGTACTTTGCATGATCCTGAAGGAGAATTGTAATTATGAATTTCAGCAATCTAAAAACTCTACAGCCCACAACAGTGACCTGTCAGTAACATATACTGAGACAATAGTGGCATAAATGTTATGGGAGCAACCCACTGCGAGAGGTTCTTCCTCCTATATGTTGCTTTTATTCGTTAAAAAAAATAAAGAACTGCTTTGATCTCATAGAAGAGCAGGGAAGAATGGAGCAGAGCTAGGCAGGGAGGACTGTACTGAATGCTGAGAGAAAGAAGGGCAGAGTCAGGGAGGCACCACGCAGCCTAGCTGGAGACAGATGCTGAACTTTAACTAGTAAGCCACAGCCATGTGGCGATACACAGATTAATAGAAATAAGTTAAATTAATATGTAATAGTTAGTCAATAAGAAGCTAGAGCTAATGGGCCAAGCAGTGATTTAATTAATACAGTTTCTCTGTGATTATTTTGGGTCTAAGCTAGCCAGGAGTTCAGGAACCAACAAGTAACCTCCTCCAACAACCAACTACTTTTTTTTTTTATTGAGAAAACGAAAAAAGTTTCCGCCTCCCCCCAGCCTCCCATTTCCCTCCCCCTCCTCCCACCCCTCTCCCCCTCCCCCCACTCCCCTCACCCTCCCCCTCCAATCCAAAGAGCAGTCAGGGTTCCCTTCCCTGTGGAAAGTCCAAGGTCCTCCCCCCTCCGTCCATGTCTAGGAAGGTGAACATCCATACTGTCTAGGCTCCCACAAAGCCCAAACTTGAAGAAGGATCAAAACCCAGGGCCATTGTCCTTGGCTTTTCATCAGCCCCCATTGTTCGCCATGTTCAGAGAGTCCTGTTTTATCCCATGCTTCTTCCGTCACAGTCCAGCTGGCCTTGGTGAGCTCCCAATAGGTCAGCCCCACTGTCTCCGTGGGTGGGTGCACCCCTCGTGGTCCTGACCTCCTTGCTCACGCTCTCCCTCCTTCCGCTCCTCACTGGGAACTTGGGAGCTCAGTCCGGTGCTCCTGTGTGGGTCTCTGTGACTATCTCCATCCATCACCTGATGAAGGTTCTATGGTGATACGCAAGATAATCATCAGTATGGCTATAGGATAGAGTCATTTCAGGTTCCCTATCCTCAGCTGCCCAAGGAACTAACTGGGGACCTCGCCTTGGGCTCCTGGGAGCCACTCTAGGTTCAAGTCTCTTGCCAACCCTAAGGTGGCTCCCTTAACTAAGAATTGAGCTTCCGTGCTCCCCTATCCAACCTTCCTTTATCCCAATCATCCTGTTTCCCCAAGTTTCCCTCATCCTCCCCCTCTCACTTTTCTCTCCCCTTCCCCCGATACTACCATCCCCCCCCCCAAGATCCCAAAATTTCTCCCCGGCAATTTTGTCTACTTCCCTTAGTCAAGAGAATAATTATATGTTTTTCCTTAGGTTCACCTTCTAATTTAGCTTCTTTAGGTTCACCAATTATATACTCCGTGACCATTATTTATGGCTAGAAACCAATTATGAGTGAGTACATCCCATGTTCATCTTTTTGGGTCTGGGATACCTCACTCAGGATAGTGTTTTCTATTTCCATCCATTTGCATGCAAAATTCGAGAAGTCATTGTTTTTTACCGCAGCGTAGTACT
Source organism: Neodon shergylaensis (assembly GCA_025134845.1). Taxonomy (NCBI): domain Eukaryota; kingdom Metazoa; phylum Chordata; class Mammalia; order Rodentia; family Cricetidae; genus Neodon; species Neodon shergylaensis. Next base: position 682,756 of record JABTXL010001118.1, on the reverse strand, counting down.
TTAATGCGTATATATTCCACACTTTCTTCATCCATTCTTCCATTGAAGGGCATCTAGGTTGTTTCCAGGTTCTGGCTATTACAAATAATGCTGCTATGAACAGAGTTGAACAGATGCTTTTGTCATGTGATAGGGCATCTCTTGGGTATATTCCCAGGAGTGGTATTGCTGGGTCCAGGGGTAGGTTGATCCCGAACTTCCTGAGAAACCGAAACACTGATTTCCAAAGTGGTTGCACAAGATTGCATTCCCACCAGCAATGGATGAGGGTACCCCTTCCTCCACAGCCTCTCCAGCAAAGGATATCATTGGTGTTTTTGATTTTAGCCATTCTGACAGGTGTAAGATGATATCTCAAAGTTGTTTTGATTTGCATCTCCCTAATCACTAAGGAGGTTGAGCATGACCTTAAGTATCTTTTGGCCATTTGAACTTCTTCTGTTGAGAATTCTCTGTTCAGTTCAGTGCCCCAATTTTTAATTGGGTTAATTAGCATTTTGAAGTCTAGTTTCTTGAGTTCTCTATAAATTTTGGAGATCAGGCCTTTGTCTGTTGCAGGGTTGGTGAAGATCTTCTCCCAGTCAGTGGGTTGTCTTTTTGTCTTAGTGACAGTGTCTTTTGCTTTACAGAAGCTTCTCAGTTTTAGTAGGTCCCATTTATTCAATGCTGCCCTTAATGTCTGTGCTGCTGGGGTTACACATAGAAAGCGATCTCCTGTGCCCATTTGTTGTAGGGTGGTTCCCACTTTCTCTTCTATCAGGTTCAATGTGTTCGGACTGATATTGAGGTCTTTGATCCATTTGGACTTGAGTTTTGTGCAAGGTGATAGATATGGGTCTATTTTCAATCTTCTACAGGTTGATATCCAGTTGTGCCAGCACCATTTGTTGAAGATGCTTTCTTTCCTCCATTGTATACTTTTTTTATTAGGCAGGGCCCACTCCATGAGATAGAACCGATATCTGATAGTGATAAAGCAGCCAAGAACCTGAGACTCTGTATGTCATCAGCCTACAGGAAAGTTACTATTATCCTGCTAAAGAAACATAGAAATAAAATTATTCCTAATGACATACTGCTCCACCCAAAGACAGGTGCATTACCCAACTTTCATTAGAGAAGCTTCTTCCTGCAGTAAATGGGAATTAACATAGAGATCCCAAATCAGAAAATGCATAGAGCATGAGAGACTTTAGAGTACTCAGCTCTAAATGTGATGTCTTTATCAAACCTTCCCTCAATGTTCAGGGATTTTTGTGTAAGAGGATATGGAAAGTTTATAAGAGCCAGAATTGCTGAATGACTCAAAATAAACAGTTTCATCCAGATCCAATAGAACTGATAAACATATGAACTCAAGAGACTATGGAAGCATATACATAAGTTGCACAATTTAAATAAAACAAATTCCCAGAACTGGTAAAGGGAATTGAACACAAATTCCCATGTCTAGCCACAGAGCTAGCAATTGATGCTTACTGGTAAAGGGAAGATCATGCTTTTTTTTTCTAATGGAATGTCACTGGGTGTATAAACCACACTGTAAGACAGGCCTATTACAAAGAATGAATTGGTCAACACAAAAAGAACGAGTGTGTGTGTGCACGTGTGTGCACATACTTCTTGTTTTTATTTATTGGCATTTTTCAGTTTGTCTGTTTTGATTTTCATTCTCTATTTCTGTTTTGAAAGAGAGGAGAGGCAAAAGAAAGTACATGAAGTTGGATGGATAAGGAGGTGTGGAAGATCTGGAATGAACTGTAGGAAGAGAAAGAATATGATCAAAATGTATCATATGGAATTTTATATAAATTTTAAATAAAATTATTAAAAGAAAAAAAGAAAGAAAACATTCTGAAAAGGCTGGGAAACAGCAAGTCAAAAGCAGGCAGCACTCCTCCATAACCTCTACATCAGTTCCTGACTCCTGTTGTCTGCTTTGAATGTCTGCCCTTACTGTTTTCTTGGATAATGAACTACAAGCTGCAAGATAAAATAACATTTACTCACTTGGTCAATTACCCAAAGCAATCAAAGTGGAAACTCAGAATAAAACTGTTCTCTGAAATAGTTCGCTCAAATCTTTACCCATCAAGAAAAACTAAGAATTGTAATGATTAAAGATTCACATAAGTTTATCAAAAGAATTCAGTGTTTTCAAACCAATATTGTAGAAGAGGCACAGAGAAAAGTCTCTAACAAGCCATGAAGGAAAAGAGTCATGTGGAAAGAGAACTCAGTGTGCAGCATCTAGTTCTGATCTATTCTAACTGTTTAATGAATTTGTACAAGCTAGAATATCAACTTCTAATTATGCTTTGTTAAATGGAAAAGAAGGGAAAAATGAAAAAAAAAAGATCCAAAGTCAACTGACTATTGACATAGCAAAAAAAATTGTTTTTTAATAAATTTAGTCTGGTAAACTTTAGTATACTCCTAGATAAATGATGACTCAACCATAATAATATTCCCACTTGTCTCAGTACCTGTCAGAATGCCTTCGTAGGTCACTAGGTTACTTCCTAATCAGTGCTGAATATAAGCAACTCTTTCCCTTGCTAGCAGACATCTCTCCCTGCCTTTCCTATCTGTTAGAATTTAATTTTAGCCATTGCTGCTGAATATAACCCAATCATAGAGTGTTTATTTTAACTTGTTGGTACTCATAATTTATAAATATTTTACATTGATCTCTCTATATTCTCATATTTAAATAACCTTCAGTCACTACTTAAAAAATTACTAGGATATTTCTTTCTTTGGGGGTTTCTTTTTACTGAAATTTAGAGAAGTGAACATTCTTATTCCTATTCTGGAAAAAGTATCAAAATTGTTGACAAGTTTTGTTTTAAACTTTAAGGAATTCTTTATTGTCAAAGTGATATTTTATCACTTTATCTTAAATGTGATAGTGCCATATTTTAAGATATTTTTAGAGAATTTAAAATAACATGACATATGAGACCAAATGTCAGATGTCCTATAACTAAAATGGGGTTCAACACAACCTCACATTCGTCAGCACACACAACTTCTCACATCTAAATGATATAACCACTACACATAAAAACATCAGATCATCTTCGGTTCTATTTTTCTTTCTCTTTCTCATATCTATTTCCCTTTACTCTTTCATCAGACACTGGTAAAGGTTTGGTATATATGCTAATATTGCTTCAAAATTATATAACATTTTTAAATAAACATAAAATAAAATATTTTATTTTTGACAAGCTATAACAATTAATTTGTATATATTAATGTTTTATATACATGTATACACACACACATATATATAATTTAATCTTCCTTTGCTGTGTCAATAGTCAGTTGACTTTGTATCTATTTGTTCCATTTTTCTTTATTTTTCAATTAACAAAGCAAAAAAGGGGAAAACAGAGAGAGGATGAATAACAAAAAGGCAGAGAATTACAGAGAGTTCTTATATTTACATTCTAAAATTTCTAGAACATTTTATTATATATATACATATATGCATATATACATTTAAAATTATTCAGAAATAATGTCTCCTAAATTTTTATAACAATACAAAATTTTCTATAATTAGTATACTGAGGTATTATGAAGGACTTTTTCTGAAATGATTTTCTTCTATGTGTTTTTATTTCATTTTCAACATACCAATGAACCAAAAAGTAATTTAAGAACAATAGTAAAATACCATTTATTTCTGTAAACTACTAAAATTTTCAGTTATAGTACAAAAACAATAGTGTTCCACCTCATAAATCCTTATATTGACTCACAAAAAAAGGAGTTCATGTGTTTCTGTATGAGGTTTTTGCTGTTTGTTTTAGTGTTACTGTTCTCTTATTAGGATTTTGTTAGTTTTTGTTTTAGAGAGAGAAAAACAAGACATTGGGTGTGTATGGTGTATCGGATGTCTGGAAATACTAATGAGATCAAAATATATTATATATAAATAAAAAAATAGAAATAAAATTTGGGGGAATCATATTTGAAATATTTCTACTCTATAATGAGGAAAGATCGTCTTGAGAAGAAAACTTTTGTGTGGTGGTTGGAATATAGGATATATTGTTTTCTAAAAAATTATATTTGATGTCAGAAGTGGCTCACAAATTATTATGATTTCAATTTTTCACATATATTTTGTACATAGAGTCAAGTGATCCTCTACTTTATAAAAAAATAATGTCCCAAATTGTTGTCATTAAAAATTTGAGTTTTAGTGCAAATTTTTCATATTTTAATATAGACTGATAAAATTTACAACTTCTCAGTGCCTGAAATATTTTGATGATATTGATGACAGTAGCAGTTTAATTTTATTCAATAAAATATATATTATTAGAAATATTCTATATTTCAATACATATTTTTCTCAAAATTTTCAATGCCTAATGCCACATATAATGAATAGCAATGAATCCTTCAAAGTGGAAGGTAGAAAATGACATTTAAAAAGATGAATGTGAAATATTTATTATATTGTAGTGAAATAATATCACAAGTGTCCTATTTAGCGATAACTTTAAAGACAGGCTAAGGTTATCTGAAGAAAGAATCTCAATTGAAAAAAAATGTTTAGAAGGTATTCATCTGTGGAAATGTCTGAATTTGTCTTGGTTGTTATTTGACATAAGAAGGCTAAGGCCACTGTGAGTAAACCATTTCTTGGCAGGTGGTCCTGGTCTATATGGAAAAGTTAGCTGAGTATTAACTTCCCTGTGAGTGAATCGGCAAGCAGCACTTCTCCATGGTTTCTCTTGTATGTGGCTGTAAAGTTTTGATTTATAGGTAAAAATCTGCATAGAACAGTCATCAGATATAGTTTGAAATTCTTGGCAGATTTCCTTCTTTACTTCCTTCAATGATATATTGTAACCTAGACTGAAACAAACCCTCCATTTTTTTTTAAAGATTTATTTATTATGTATACAGTGTTCTGCCTGCATGTATGCTGGCAGGCCAGAAGTGGGTGCCAGATCTCATTGTAGATGGTTGTGAGCCTACGAGTGGTTGCTGGGAATTGAATTCAGATCCTCTAAAAGAGCAGCCTATGCTCTTAACCCCTGAGGCATCTCTCCAGCCCAAACCCTACATTCTTGAAATTACTTATAGCCATGCTGTTCTCTGTGCCAATGGAATGAAATTAAGACCACACCTAAAACGATGATACATAGTCAAGGAAGAACATCTAAAAAAGCTATTAAAATACCATTTTTGTTCTAGTTATGTTTTATGTAGCTTATCACTGCAAATTATACCAGAAACAATATCTTGCAAAAAAGTAAATACAGTATTTTTGTCAGAATACTATTTAATAAAACAGACAAAATATTTAACAAATCTATACCTGTCAAAAATTTATTCTGTGCTAGTATAACCCCTAACTATATTTTAAATGTGCCTCATTACATCTACAGATAAGTATAGTCCTCACCTCTCATCAAAGAAATTTCTCTTTGTAACAGTAATAATTACAAAAAAGACAACCAACCAAAATGCAGAAATATGGAGTCCAGTCCCAATACATATGCATAAAAGACAACTACCCTAAAAGGTCAGGGAACTTTGTGGACTAGGTGTGGGAAGAAGACCTTTTTACTTTCATTCAGTTGTGTGTCATAGTAACTCCAGAAACTACACAGCATGACTGTCCAAATGTGAGATTGACTATAATAACTACAATAGACAAGCAAGGGAGGGTATTGGGTGAGGGGTGACTTGAGGCCTCAACCCTACACAACAATAACTACAACAAACTAAAGAATGCTGAGAGCTGGAGAAATCATCTTCTCCAGAAGAGCACCCCAGTTGGTATTCCAAATACCAAATGGTCAGCCCTGAGGGCATAAATAAGAGTAACAGTATTTACATTAAAATATTAATGTGTGTTTGTATGTGTGTGTATGTGCATATAACAGCAATAAATTTTTTTAAAAGGCCATGGTTTAGAAAAAGAGTAAGAAGGAGTATATGGGAGAGCTTGGAGGCAGGGAAGGGAAATGATATAATTATGTTATAAACTTAAAAATTTATTATGTTTCTGGTGAAACTGAGGATATAATTCACAAAGAGGACTCCTGGCTACCATGTACAAGACCTTGGCTAGGTACTAAGCATTACAAAAACTATTTATACAAGATAAAGTTTGAAAGAGGATATATTCTATGCTAACATTTGTCAAGTGAGATATGTTAATTTAAATAGTTTTATTAAAAGATTTTCTATATATTTTAATGTAATAACTATGAATATCTAGCAATACAAAAATGTTTTGGTACCTCAGTACTTTTGAAAAACTCTGAATTTCCAGGAACTACATATTTAGAGAACACCAACACTAGAGTCTGCACTGAGAAATAGAATTCAAAATCAGAGGTGATGTGCTAATCTTCTACCTTACTGAAAAAGATATGGCTTGTTCATAGCATTTGCAGGAGCATACTATGAAAATAATGATAATTTATGATCTGGTAAATTTCACGTGCAAATGTATATTTGAATGTTTCTGACTGATACATTTGCACCTGATTTTCCTTGTCTTTTTCATGTAAATATTCATAAATACTTTGATATTTTGATATTAAATATTTTGATAATGTAATTGCAAAGAATAGGTGGCATTATGTGCAAGCAATTCATCAGTACTTTGAATGTTGAAAGTCTGGAACCTGGATGACATTTTGACAGAAATGACATCCCAAATTTAATTCACAATATCTTTTACCATTTTCTAGTTTCCAAATGAGCATTTGTGGATAAAATATGTTGAAGAGATTGGGTGCCATTCTTCCCTAGGAATTTCAAAATATTATACCTCACTACTGGGCTCTGATCTTTGTCTGGATCTGGACCACACCCACATTTGTAGAAAACGTGATCCATTTTGTAGAAAACATTTCATAGTTCAGTCTATCCTAGTAGAGATTATGCTTGTATACAATTTTTAAGAACTTTTTAGCGAGAACACTTTTTGACTATTTTAACTAAGGTACGAGTACATAAAAATGATGTGCATTTTAGAATCTCAAGATGAAAAACTTATTTTCTGAATAAGAAATATTTCTGAATAGAAATTATGCTGTTAATACATATTTGTAATGATTTGTAATGATACTGTTACTACTTCAATACATGTGTGTAGGCATATATTGTTGAGGAATATTTCTTTACACTGTTTGAAAATATGCCACTGTGATTGGTTTAATAAAGAGCTAATTGACCAATAGCTAAGCAGAAGAAATAGGATTTATGTGAAGTGAGAGAAAGAGGAGGAAGAACCTGGTCATGGGGATTACACCAGAGATATGCTCGTGAGACTCTGAAGAATTTTGGCATACAGTACAGACAGTGATAAACGAGTTACATGGCAGAATGTAGATTAATACAAACAGGTTGATTTGAATTTGTAAGAGTTAATGGGACCAAACTAAGCTCATTTCTAACTTTAGGACAACTCGGATTTTTTCCACACATTTGACGTCTACTTGTTTATAGTAGTGATTATCATTTTTAAGGAAAATAGAAATATTTTATCAGTGTTGCCTTGCCATATGTTCTAACTCTACAGTTTTTCTTATTGTCACTGACAAGAAAGTACACATTTTCTAAAGAAATACAGACTTCACTGCTAGAATTTAATGAAATGTAAATTATAGTTTGGAAAAAATATTGCAAGATATTTTGACAGAGTATCTTGCTCCAAAACTTTTAAAACTCATTAAGAAGATAAATGGTCTAATTAAAAATCAGCTAAATATTCCACTGAATAAATAAGGTTTATAACTTACAAATGATCATACATGGAGATGTACCTCATAGTCATTCTCAGAAAGGTAAACCCTAAAAGTGCACTGAGGTAATCAGTGCTAATACCATTAAAAAGTCTTAGGAGTTGGAGGCCATGAGGTCTGGGAGTGATGTAGATGCACTGTACATGTATGGAGTCTTAAGAAGGATACTAAACAGCAAAACATCCTAAATTCTTCAACATTTGTCAAGGATAACCTCCTACTGTGATTGTAAATGGTACAATCTCCAGGAAACTTCCATAGTTTTAAAAAGTTAAATATAAGAAGAGAAGGGGAAGGGGAGGAGAGAAGGGGAGGGTTGAGGATTACTTGAGGGAATGGGATAGTGGAGATGAAGGAAGGACAGATATGGGAGCAAAGAAAGAGATATCATTATTGAGGAGCCATTATGCAGTTAGAAAAAAAACCTGACTCAAGAAAAATTCCCAGGAAGCCACAAGGATGACTCCAGATAAGACCCTAAGCGATAGAGGAGAGGGTGCCCTAACTGGCCTTGTCCTGTAGTCAGACTGATGATTATCTTAAATATCACCATAGAACCTTCGTCCAACAACAGATGGAAACAGAAGCAGAGATCCACATCGGAGCACTGGACTGAGGTCCCAAGGACCCGCTGAAGAGTAAAAGGAATGAGAATATGAGCAAAGAGGTCAAGACCATGAAGGGTTCATCCACTGAAACAGTTGACCTGAGCTAATGGGAAGCTCACTAACTTCAGCTGGACTTTGAAGGAACAAACATAGGACCAAACTAGTTCCTCTGAATGTGATTGACAATTGTATGGCTGGAGTAGAATGAGGGACCATTAGCAGTGGCAGTGGGATTTATCTCTACTGCACATACTGGCTTTTTGGGATCCTATTCTCTTTGGATGTATACCTTGCTCAGCCTAGATGTAGTAGGGAGGACTTTGAACCTCCACAAAGCAAAGTGCCTTACCCTCTCTTAGGATTAGAGGGGGTTGGGGTGGGAGGGTGTGTGGAGGGAATGGGGGGAGGGGATGGAGTGAGAATTTGGATTGGTATTATTTTAAAAAAAAATCTAATAAATAAAAATTAAAATTAAAAAAAAAAACCTACCACACTTGCCATTTTTGTCTTAGGCATCAATCAGACTCAAAGGAATGAAGAGTTAAGTTTGGTGCTACATGCCTCTAACTAATCTCAGTATTCCAGAGTTTGGGGCAAGAGAGGCACAAATTTCAGGTATCCTGGCATATATCAGACCTTGTCTCAAAACAGATAAATAAAAAAGTTTCAAAGATTCATGAGCAATTATTGAACCTATAAGTTCTTTTGGAGATAGCATTACCCAACTTGGAAGAACCTGATGACCATAAATCTAAACAATCATTTATTACACCAAATGATTCCATTCTACTGCAGAGCCCTAAACTGCTCACGTAACAGAAATGAAAAATTGATATGCTGAGCAAAGTAAGAAAAGAACATGGAAGAGGACTCATTTCTGAAAGACATTAGGAAAATACAAATGAACCCACTCATATAAAAATGCAAGTGTTTGCTTATGGCAAGAAGGAAAACAAATGATGGAGGGGACATGGGCATAAAAGAGCATGGGAAGATCATCTGCTCCCCAGCGTGCACATTTCTCAGAGCTCCTAGCTGTGTAAATGAATTACAGTTTACATTATATAGAAGGAAATTCCTCATTCATTTAAAGAGAGTTGTGATCGTGATGCAATATATGCTTGTTGTCATTTGAATTGTGCTCTAATTCATAATAAATTCAATTTTTACTTTCATAATGTACTTATGTTTTATCTTTTCTCAATCCTTCTAGAAGTTTACTACGTCTCTTAATATTCCCTCTCATGTTTTTTGTATTGCATTTCTGCCTTGCATTTAGTTGCTGTTAGCTACTTTGTGTCATATATTTAAGTTTTTGACGGATTGCTTTTTATTTTCCATAGCTGACTTTCCTTCAGTCTTACATAATTTATTTTAACTCTTCTTGTATATTATGCTCTAACATGAAAATGTTTACTAATAATTTATATTCCCATTATCTTTTGCATTAGTTTTTAATTTTCCTTGATAATTCTCTGAATCTTATCAAAAATAAACTATTTTACATTTATGCATTTTGTACTTTAGTTTTACTATTTTTCAATAGGAAATTTGACTTTAATATTTAGCATGAATACACTAATATTCTAATTTTCACTATTTTAAAACTTTGCTCACTAAAAGTCATTATTGCAATTTTTCTTATCTGTTATTTGGCATGATTATTTGATTGATACACTGTCCCTAGGTTTTCTAGGCCAGAAAAGGCACTGAAGGATTAATACAATTCAATAATGTATTAAAATATAAGCTAATGAACTCAGAGGTAAATATATAGACTTTAAAATCAAAGCTCTTAGATATGTCTATTAAATTTATTATTACTGTATGTATTTGAGTGTGGTATGATGGGTTCAAATGTGTATGGAGCTAATGGGACAACATCTGGGAGCTGAGTTTCTCCTTCTGCTTTGAAGCAGGGTATTTCCTGCTGCTTTTCCTCTGTGTTGCTTATTCTAGTTTTTCTAAGATTTTCCTGTCTCTATTTCCCATCTTGCTGTAAGAGAGCTGGTGTTACAAACTCATTCCACTACAACTAAATGTTTTACATAGGTTCTGGAATGAGACTGAGGTCTTCAGGTTTGCAGAGGTGTTTTTATACCTACAAATCCATCTCTCCAGTTCAAAAGCATAATCTATAAATAATTATATTAAACAACCACTCTGAGGAAACCTTTCTGTAATAAGAGTTTCAGCTACTCTTACTGCTGTATCATATCAGTGACAAAGACATCAATTTGGTGAGGCAATTTATTATAGCTTTGGATTTCAAACATAATGAATTAGGTCAATTATCTACTAAAGAAGAACAATAGAATTAGTTTGAGAAGTCTTATTAAAACATGCACCCCTTGGTTTGCATTTGCCAGTTTATTGAAGGAAAATATAAATGAGAATTTTATAGTCACTTAAAGTATAGCTTTAATAGAAATTGGAGAAAAAATAGATTATATTTCCAGATATTTTACTAAAACAAACAGAGAAGATATATTTCCTCAAGGCCAACAGTGAGACTATAGCAAATGGGAGGAAAATATCTCATTTGCTTCTATGAAGCAATTTGTGGACTGGAGTAAACTCAACAAAGACAGGAGTTGGTAAAAATATTGCAAAACTCTTTGTTTAAACTCTAAATTCATGTTATGGACTTTACTTCTATTGCTTTGATGATTAATGTAGCTCCTTTCTTCACATAAATGAACAAAAGCAAATGAAACAGCATGTTTACACGGATAACAACACAGCATCAGATTCTGAGCCAGGGACAGAAGGTTCAAGAGCTGCACTCCAAATCACAATATATACTCTCAGCTATAATAGGGGAATGTGGAAACGGACAGATAGGTCTTTTCTTAGATACAGCAGTAAAATGTTTGTCTTAGTTATACAATTTTTTCAGTTCATCTTAAGTTTCTCATTGCTTCTCATTTAGGAAGAATATCAGATACGTCTTCTTTAATAAATCATTTGCCTAGCAGTTATTTCTTTCAGTTTTCTCTTAAGAGTTGCTATTATACATGATTAAATGACTGTACAAAAAATAACACGAAAGGAATAGCAAGGACAATCATTTAGCAAATCTCTGTTGTTCATCTGCTCTGTGAGAATGTAGATTTATTTTTGTCGTTTAGGCAGAATAAAATTTCTCTTCCCATATATTTTATATTCTAGAAGTAGAATGCAGATATTCAATATTATAATGAAAATCAAAGCACATCCAAGAGAAATGTTGAAAACAGAACCATGTAAATAGGTAACAAAATAACTGGAAGTGTGTTAAAGCTGCAAATTAGTGCTGTGTTTATGTATTTGATATCATACAACATAAAATTTACTTATGCACATGTATGTGTGCACACATGCTTAGGTACATATTTGAGCAAATATTTACATCAGCTGAAGAAAGTGATACTCATACATTGACAAAACAAGTTTCAGAAAGAAGAAAGAAGAGTAAAGCCTCATGTCAGCACCCAAACCGCAAACATCAAGAAAGTTACTGTACTCTGAACATAGATGAAGCTAGAAAGAGAGAGAAGAGAGCAATCAGGCTTCTCCTTAAGGGTTAGTGCAAGCTGGGCTTTCAGACTTTTGTAAGGATTTTGACCTTCAGTCTGTGACATGAATAAAGGCAAATAACTCTTTGAGTGGAGATGAGAGTTGCTATGGGTTATACTTTAACAAGACACCTCTGGTTCCTACATTGAAAAGTAAACCATAGACCAAGTGGGAAAATCTATTACTGACAGTTGGCTAAATGCAGGCATAGTTAAACCTCTCTCTAAATATTCAGGCTTATAATTAAATATTTATAACCCTAAAGATTTATAATCGCAAATATATAGTTAGTTGTTTTATAGAATGCTTCTTAACCACTGAGCCATCTCTGAAGCCCCAGAATGTTTCCTAAAAGAAATTTTCTCCTGCTTTCTCAGGACCATACCATGCATGTTTGTAGCTTTTAGGATGGAGGCCTCAATGCGAAATCACAACTTATTTTGGAAAAAGTTGCAAACTTTCATCAGGATTATCACCAATGATATTGACCTTGAATGTCCTCCTGAGGAATTTGTCAACTATTTTTCAGGAACTCTCCATTCCATAATTTTTGGGGGAAGGAAAATATTGTGTAGAGCCAATATTTAAACGTTAAAGCTCTATGTTTCACCTCCTTCACTACAGAGTATCTAAAAAAGATGTCAGCTTGAAAGTGAGTAGGGTTTATACAGAGAACACATAGAAGACTTAGAGAATATAGAAGAGGCAGAAGTGATATAATTCAACTAAAATTAATTTTAAAATGCATTTCATAAAATTAAAAATTTTAAAATGTAAATGGACCAATATATCTATCTTTCTTCATTGACTTGTTCAATAGTTTATTTCAGTACAAATTCCTACTTCTGGGACTTCATTTTATTTTTATTCATTTATTTACTTGTTGTATTGCTGCATCTGTGCATATGTGTGTATAGTATATTTGTACATACGTGTTCACATGAATGCATAAATTGTACACTTGCATGTAGAGTATCGAGTTTGCTATCATTTTCTGAATGTTTTGAGATAGTCTTTTCTCTGAACCTGATGCTCACAGATTCAGCTACTGGCCAGTGAGTACCAAGTATCCACCTGTCTGTCCCACCCCAGTGATAGCGTTACATGTTCATAAAGCCATGGTTAGTCTATAAGAAGGTGATAGGAATTCAAACACAGGTCCTGTTTTCTGAAAACCTCCTTAACTACTGAGTCATCTCCCTAGCCCAAAGACTCTCCATTTAGTATGAATGAGTGCTTGTGAACATATATATTTTATGACAGAATTTACTCAGAATATAGAAAAGTACTTAATAATTTTAGAATTATAATTTTGATTGACAATAGGTGGTATTTAATTTACTGTCTAAAGAAACCCCATGAATTAATTTTCCCTGATCTACATGATCAGTGGGTTGTTAGCCCAAAAATTTGAGATGTGCCATTTGAATTTAATGCTTACTATCCATGGCTTCATTCTTGTCCCAGGATTTCAAGTTTAAGCTTTGATTTTCTTTTCTTAAGCTTTCAGATTATCTATGATGCAGTAACAAGTCATCATTCTGCTTTTCTATCATATGCTTATTTCTAGGCAGCTACTTGGTAATATACTGACAAATGAGTTAATACCTATTTTTCTCTAATCATCTTTTTATATGAGCTCTGAGCACTTATGTCTAGACATATTTTATGGCTGCTTTTCTGGAATCCTCTGTCATTTTGAGTTTTCATTTTGATGTTGGTCACTTTCATTCCTTTAATTTTCTAATAGCAATTACGGAGCTTAACTTTTATCTCTCTGATCCCTGCAGCAGCTGTTTCAGGAGTGACCTTCTCAGACTTCTCTATGCTTATGAGACCTTTGAAGTCCTTTTCTTTCTGATTCCTCCTGAATATCATTGAACTAAACTGTTAAAAGTGAATGGCTTATGGTGATACTCACCTTGATTTCTCCTTCGAACTTTTAAAGCTCAATTTTTCCGATCTCTTCACCACTAAATTTTAAATAATTTTTAATCATGATTTCCACTTATTCCACTCAAATACATTAAACATTGGTAAATTGTTTGGAACAACAGTTATTTATTTTCTGCTATGCTATTGTGGTAAATAAGATTGATAGTCAGCCTTGATAATCAAAATGTATGGCTTTAGCAATCTACATAGGGTAATGTGATTCCTATTATACACCCTTGAACATGAGAAAATGCATTTTGACTGGCACATATCAAATATGCTTTGTAAATATGTCATTTTTTACATGGAAATGGAATAGGAAATATTTTCTAAATACAAACATAAATAAAAATATATACACTATTTTATAATATAGTTTACATTAAGAGGTACATATTTTTCCACTTTATTTACAAGATATAGTTTTACTAATTATGAAGAATTAGATATGTCCATCATTAGGACCGAGTCTCTTTTTTCTCTAAATTTGATTTTATATAGTCCATTTTGTCTTCAAATACATGGAATAGCTAGAAAGTATGTAATGTTAACTGTTCCATGTAATTGCAAATGTTTCCAATCAGGGGTATTAAGATTAGTATAAATTAAAAAGTACTAAGCGTTTAATTTTATCAGTATTGGAAATTTAAATTAAACACATGGCTATTTGCAATTTTATTATCATTTAAACACTTGTCAATTTAATATATTTCTTGTGTCATTGAACATATGCTGTTTAATCAGCTGAAAGAAGAAAAATTCTCTGATATATCCCTCTGTAAATTTAAAAGGCTGAAATGAATTAAGCATTACTATGTTTCAAAGAGGAATGTTAACCATGAATAGTGAATAATTATATACTTTGATATAGAAACTTCAAGCATATCATGCACAGCATAATTTTTTAATTTACTTTAAGAATTAAAGTTACTTTCTGAGTATGTATTTTCTCAACTGAAGTTTCTGTGCCCTGAGTATCCCTGGATTGTACCATGTTGATATTTATCTATATCTATATTCAGGAAATCTATTTTACAGTATGTCAATTTCCTACCAGCTTCCTAACCATACTCAGAAATGTCTTTCTTTGTCAGTGTCCTTATATATCTATATTCAAGTAGCAGAAATAAACAGTGAATGTGTTGTGGAATCATCTGGCTTCCTGCTTTCTTACTTATTTGTAGATTATTTTTTATTAACTTATTTATTTAAATGGTTCTGTAAATATCCCGTGTGTGCAGGTCACTAGAAATTAGAAAAGAACACCAGCTATCCTGGAACTGGAGCTTCAGTCTGTTGTGAGCCTATCTGATACATTTGCAGGAATGGAACTCATATCCTCTTTAAGAGCAGACATGCTTTTGATCACTAGTCAACTCCATACCCCTAACCCCTAGATTCCCATTTTCAGGACCAGCAAGTTATTTAGATGCTGATGTCTATGCACCAAGGTCATCGAAGAAAGGAACTGTTTTTTAATTGTAAACCGCCATCTACTATGGACAGAATTTCAGAAACACCTAAAGTCTTTTGCTCTAATTATTCAAAAGAAAATAGTTCCTAAATTGTTGGAACATTTCTTTGAGAATCAATTAAATGTGCCTCAGTAAAAAGTAAAATGTGTTTCAGGTTACATTTTTAATTCTAAAATATTAAGATTTTTATTATTTTAAATTGAGTTTTTAAAATACTTATAAATTAAAGAAAGCTTCTTGCTAGCATTTTTCAATAATTTTATTTTGTCTTGACAGATTCGAGGCAGATAGTCTAATAACAATAAACAATAAACACAATAATAAAGCATGTCTAATAAAAGTAACTTTTCATTGGTGAGAAATAATAATAGGTGAAACTGAATCCCTGAAACTCTGAAACCTGAAACATTGAGGCTGGTGACATCATTTTTTGCTTTTGGAAGTTTGATCATTATTGGATAAATCTAAATGTTTACATACTTTTGAAATAGAATTGAAACAGGTTGAGTACCAAAAGCAGAACACCATATTCGTTAAGGCTAATTTTGTCATACTAAGTTTACATCTGAAGCTCCCGCATTATTTCCTTTTTCTTTGCCTTTTTTTTTCCCAAGAGGAAGTCAGGAGCTAATGACCCCTTCCTTAGCAGCCAAGGGACCAAACTCCTCTTTAGGAAGGAAGAAATTCATTCAGGAAATCAATCAGTGTGATGCTACACTACTCAATTCAGCCCCAACTCTGATGACTGAAAAAAAAAACGTGTTTTAGCATATTTTCAGGGACCAGTATATGACTACAGGTGTTCCCATAACCATGAATGTCCTTAATAAGCAACCTTTCCCAGTAAAGTTTAAAAAGAGAAAGAAAAACTTCTTTCTTTCTTTTTGTTTTAAAATTTTACTTCAGATTACTTTAATGGTCAATTTACGTTAGAACTGGAAATAAATGAGGTATTTTATTATATGTGCAAAACCGATTTGTTCTCAATCCAGCATCCATGTATGTTGCACTTTGTTTTATACTCACATTATGTTAAGACCAGAGTGTCCGTTGGTACAGAGCAGTGCAGTTGGCTGTGATCTTTTCAGCTTGACAAACAGTAATTTGGTGCCGTTGGAACTTCTTATTAAACTGTGGCAGGTTAGGGAGTCCAGGGCTAATAGAATTCGCCTAACTCATTGGCTGAGACATTTGTGTTAGCTTAATTGCACATTTGCCCTTTGACTAAAATTAGGGATTAAGTCCCCTCCCTGGGAACTGTACCTTAAGTTAGTAAGAAGTTCAAATGCACATTCTAATTAGATCTTTTCTATTTCATACTGCCATGGGGTTTTTACCTTGACAACACACTGTTCCATTATGTTCCTTTAGAGAAAAGATTTTCCCTTCATACTTTATGCAAGGCTGTCTCTGTAATATTAATAGTGGCTCGCTGGTTGTGATTGCATACTCTGTAGGAGCTGGGCTAACAATGGAGCTTTGGGCATCCTACCTAGAACCTTTCTCAGAATCTTTTTTCAGCCTGTCAATCCTAAAATAAAGAGAATAGCATTTTGTCGTAACAAAGACAACTTTCTGAGAATATTTAAACCAGTTATGTGGCCCACCAATAATGTCACTCAAACCTTCAGGCAGTCATGTACAGTACTTCAGAATTTTCAGCATTACCTAAAAATACTGACAATTACAGCATATTTTTGCAACCACTGTTCTTGACATAAGTAACAGTCACCATAAAGGCAAGAATATATGAAATAACCTGGTAAGAGCCGATTTCAAATGCCATCAATAAGAAATATTGAAAATACTCATATTTTGCATATAGACATTAATGAAATAATGTGGATATTATATAAGTATATTATAGATACATAAATTTTAATATGTGTTCATCAATAACAAACTATTGAGTGTTCTTCATGGAGACTGTTGTTATTTTTTGCTGAGTGACGTCATCATTGCTTGTTGTTCTCCTGGATCCTTTGTACAGCGTCGTTTTTATTGAGTTACCTTCTAGTTAGCTAGCTCCTGAAATGGCTCTGCTTAGCAATGACAACAGCTCTCACCAATGAGTCACTGAATACATACCCAGAAAAATCTCATTTTTTCCAAGTTATTTAGGGTTTTCTTTAAATATTATCAGGTGGAAATAAGGAATATTTCCTTTGAAAGAAAGTCTCTCAATTTATGATCTTTAGAATAAGAAGGTGAGCAAACAGCTAGGACTTTTTCTGAAGTAAAAATACACCATACTGTAATCATTTTCTCTCTTAAGTTGAAATCATTTCTTAAAGAGACAAGAAAAAGGAAGACACTAGACAGTAACAGAAGAAAGAAAACAGCTAAACTCTCTCTCTCTTTATTAATTTAGAACAACACTTTTTGTGAACTTCCAATTTCGTGTTTTTAAAATACATATCTTAGTAACAATTAAAATATGCCTAATGTTTCTCCTTGACTCCCTTAGTCTTTTGATGGTAATTCTCCTTCAGAGGGAATTGCATGAAAGTGCAATCAAAGATATTCAACGGCCTCACCCTAATCCCAAGTGACAGACTCATCCTTTATCCAAACCATAAAGCCATTTCTCCTTTGTACACTATTAATTTACACAAAATGTTTCTTCTTTTTAAGTCTTAATAATTTGAGCTTATATCTGACATCCTTGATTCTAAACTTGGGTGCTTTTTATATGCTTGAGTTTAGTAATTGTGGTAGTTTGAATGAAAATGATCCCCACAGGCTCATAGGGAGTGGCACCATTAGGAAGTGTGGCCTTGTTGGAGTAATGGTGGCTCTGTTGAATGAGATGTATCATTAGGGGCAGGGCACTGAGGTTGCAAAAGCTCAACCCTGGCCCAGTATATCTCTCTCCTCCTGCCACCTAAGAATCTGGATTTGGAACTCTTAGCTTACTCTCCAGCACCATATCTGCCTGTGTTCATCCATGCTTCCTGCCATGATAACAGACTAGCCTTCTTAACTATAAGCAAGCATTCAATCAAATGTTTTCTTTTATAAGAGTTGCTGTGGTCATGATGTCACTTCACAGCAATACCAACTCTAAGACAGTTATTATTTAGCTATAGGAATAGCAATATCAAATATTTGTCATGTACTAAAATCAGATCTAATTGAAACTGCTTAATATACTCAGAATTTACCAGAACAGAAGTTAAGGTATCAATGGCAGTTAAAATTGACCTTATTTATGTTACGCCTGTGATTTTAATGCATCATCTTCAAGGCTCTCATCCACTTGTATATCAAGTGTATGTGTATATGTTTGTGTGTGTGTTATCTCACCAAAAAGCTGAAGAGTAAAGAATATTCAGTTAGTAAAGTACTTATGATACCATCTAGAAAGGAGCATACATTTTTAAATATATACTTCAAAACCATTTTAATATGTTGGTGGTTGCTTTTATAATCAAAGAACATTTGGTGCTTGGTGTTGGTGGTTCATGCCTTTTGTCCCAGAACTTGCGAGGCAGAGGCAAGAGGCAAGATGATCTCTGTGAGTTTGAGGCCAGGTTGGTCTACAGAATGAGTTTCAGGACAGCCAGCGCTACACATAGAAACCCAGTCTTGAGAAAACCAGCAAAAAATTTTTTTAAAAAAAGAGTATGTAAAGTACAATCATAAAAGCTGCTCTGTCACATTCGCATTAATATTTTTCTTTTTTGCCTTTTAAATTAATCAAAACTTCACGCTATTATATATATATAGTTATCAACAAATAAAATTATGGTAATAAATAAATGAATTATTTTACTTTATATTCAACTATACTTGCTCAAATAATAAATAGGATATTGTATTGAGAGAGTCTGACTTATCCTATTCCCTTCCCTGTAACTTCTTTTTTTTATTATTTTATTTTATTTATTTATTTATTTATTTATTTATTTTTATTAAAGATTTCTGTCTCTTCCCCACCGCCGCCTTCCTTTTCCCACCCCCCCCAATCAAGTCCCCCTCCCTCGTCAGCCCAAAGAGCAATCAGGGTTCTCTGCCCTGTGGGAAGTCCAAGGACCACCCACCTCCATCCAGGTCTAGTAAGGTGATCATCCAAACTGCCTAGGCTCCCACAAAGCCAATACGTGCAGTAGGATCAAAAACCCATTGCCATTGTTCTTGAGTTCTCAGTAGTCCTCATTGTCCACTATGTTCAGCGAGACCGGTTTTATCCCAGGCTTTTTCAGACCCAGGCCAACTGGCCTTGGTGAGTTCCCGATAAAACATCCCCATTGTCTCAGTGTGTGGGTGCACCCCTCGCGGTCCTGAGTTCCTTGCTCATGCTCTCTCTCTAATTGGATGTGTTTATACATGTCCAGACTGTAGTCCATTATCTTACTAATAGCAAATATGCTTCACTCCATTTCTGGTTCCCATTTTAATAACTTTATTTTACTGCATAAACTATACCATATATGGTTTTATGTGAATTATATTTGGCAATAGTATAACTTAAAAATCTTTACATTTCAGGGTATAAAAATTGTTCTGTGTTGTATGTGTAACATGTACCATTTAACCATTCGCCTCTCAATGAGTTTGAATTTAACTTGATGTTTTGAAATTAAAACTTTTTATTTGAAGGTGGATGCTAAAAAGAAATCCTACACTAGCTCAGAATTGGGTATAATAAAGGATTATTAATTAGGGGTAGACTCACAGATCACAGTCCTCTGCACAAACAGGAAACAGGAACCGAATTCAGCAGCCAGAAAAGAGAATGAATGTGTGCTTTCCATTGGCTTTTATAGTATAAGAGGCCACACTGGCTGTAGGATTTCCTACAGCAGTTTACAATAATAAATGTTTATTATTGAAATAATTGATTTCTCTTATGATTTTTGAAAGTATACATTTCTTAACTGCCTACTCAGAATTCATGTCTTCTATGTATCATTAAGTATACTAAATTTCAAAAGAATATCTCATTTTCTTGACCTCATCTATTTACCGATTTTTTAATTACAAAACTGAAACATCTCATTTCCTATATTTTAACGCACTTATAAGTCTTTTTGCTCCATGCTTTTAATGGGTAATTTCCTAATGTAAAATGTTGACACAATCAACACTATGTACTCTGAAGGTGCTACTAGAATAGCACATAGAGGTGTGCATCTCAATGTTACATGAAAACTACACTTTCTCCCTATAGACCTATGTCTCTTGGTAGTATATGGCTAAGTACTGCCTACCTCCATTCATTCTTATATTTGCAAAGAATCTGAACTTGAGGGACATTTGTGGATCTTGATTTTCAGCAGTGTTCCTTTTCAAAACCCTTACATTTTCTTTTTTGCTGTGCTCTCAAAGCTCTACTCTAAAAATTCATTTGCCTTCAGGCTTCCCAGGGAATGTGTAAGGATCTTAGAACCCACTACTAGAGAAAGATGTCACTTGTTCAAATATTAATAGTTCCAATGCCTATTTGTCTTCATTGTGCAGTAGAGGTTTTGGCAAAATGATAAATATTGTACAACCTTTTGGTGCTAAGATGCTCCACTGGTAAGTAAGAAATTTGAGGATCAATGAAGAAGAATAGAAGGGTGAGTTGGAGAACTTTTGCACCATATTAATCCATGCTGGAAGTATAAGGTCATCTCTACAAAAGGCAGAAAACAAATCATTTCTCCTATGAGCAACACAAAATAAATGTTAAAGGGAAGTAAAGAACAAACAAAAACTAGAAGCTTGGTGACCACTGGGAGGTAATAGAGAAAGCATGCTAATTATTTGTAGAATTAGTGACTTTGCCTTTAGTTAAACCTCATGTTTGCTAAGATATGAGATTTTAATTCTAGTGTAAAACAACTTTAAGGGCTTTATCCAATCCAGTAGGAACACCTGACTATTCTAATTATTCTATAAAATAATCCAATTACATCACAGTTAAAAAAGCTGGTATAATCACTCAATATTTTACTGATAAGAAACTAACATTATTTGTATATGATACTTTGTAGGATTTTTGCTGTTGTTATTATTGATTTGATCATTTTGGTTTTGTTTTCTCATTAAAGAATTTAAGAATTTTGTATTTTTACATGAATTCTTTCTTGGTGAAATACAAATTATTTTTCCTGTCAGTGACTTATCTAATTCATTTTTTTAATGAAATCTTTTTAAAAGGAGAGTTCACAGCTTTGACAGAATACTTGGTATCAGTTTTGATGACTAATAAATCATTCAATTTCAATCAATATAAATATTATCAATTAAAACCAATTTCAGAATTGAGATTTTGATATCTATGTTATAACTATATAAGGAACACTGGGATACAAATACTTTCTCAGGTGTTTGCTATGAATGTTGCAAAATATTACATTTTACTTACAAATGTATTGTACATTTCTATCGTCATTTGCACATTACATATTTTGAGATAAGCTAAGGTTTTATGATATGGATATCCAAACATCACAAAATATTATACTAATAATTCAATATCATTGTATTATCAACATACATGCAATAAAATATAATCTTATTTAATTTCCATTTCTTCCATCAAATTTCCCTACATGTCCCTCAACATGGCCTCTTTCCAGTGTCATGGGCTTTCTGTTTTTACTTTTTTCTCAACCACTCATCCCTATGATTGTTGCCCATATGCACACGGACATAGGACCATCGACTAGAACATGGGAACCCAAAAGCTGCTTTAATGAATTTTCAACAGCAGAAATCAAGATGTGGCAACTGATATGGTAGACTTGAATAAAGGTACTGTTACACATTTTCAGCTGAAAATATTTCTCTTGGATTGATTGTTCTTTGCTGTCTGTTCTTCCATATATTTTGTACATCTCTCTAATTTTAAAAATTGGAGTATAAACGCTGACGCCAATCCAGCCTTGTTATCAGGAGAGGTATAAGTGATTATAGTTTGGAAGTAATTTTTTCTCATTTAACATGTGAATTTGTCACTTTTATGCCATGATCAAGGTCCAAATCAGGAGCAGAAGGAGAGAGAGCACGAGCAAGGAACTCAGGACCGCGAGGGGTGCACCCACATACTGAGACATTGGGGATGATCTATCAGGAACTCACCAAGGCCAGCTGGACTGGGTCTGAAAAAGCCTGGGTTAAAACCGGTCTCGCTGAACATAGTGGACAATGAGGACTGCTGAGAAGTCAAGATCAATGACACTGGCTTTTGATCCTACTGCACGTACTGGCTTTGTAGGAGCCTAGGCAGTTTGGATGCTCACTTTACTAGACCTGGAAGGAGGTGGGAGGTCCTTGGACTTCCCACAGGGCAGAGAACCCTGATTGCTCTTTGGGCTGACGAGGGAGGGGGAGTTGATTGGGAGAGGGGGAGGGAAATGGGAGGCGGTGGAGGGGAGGAGGCAGAAATCTTTAATAAATAAATAAATAAAAAAGAAAAAAAGACAATGTACAGAAGAGTTTATTTTGGGCTTATGGTTTCAGAGGTATAGAGTCCATGATGATAGAACATAGGCAAGATGGCAGACAGGTATGACAGTTGTAGCAGCTGCTAAGAGAGTTCACATTTTGAGTACAAACAGGAAGTTTAGAACTACTCAAAATGGTGTGAGTTTTTTGAAATTCAAAAATGGCTCCCAGGAACGTACGTCCAACAAGGGCACATCTTTTAATTCTCCCCAAACATTCGCCAACTTGGGGTCAAATATTCAAATACCCAGCACTTATTAAGGACATCTCATTCAAAATACCATAGTACGTAATGACTATTCATCCACAGCAACATGTATTTATTTATGGAATTAGAATTTAATGGATGGATTCATGCCGTTGTGTCTTGGTACTATAGCAATGACAAACTCATAATTGGTTGGTATCAAGGTTAAACAATATTAATTAAGTAACTTCAGAGTTCACATAATTAATTGTGAAGTTTTGATAATTCATATGATTTTACATATACTCAATGTTTTAGAATTTGACATTTTAGAAGGATAGGTTGTTGGAAAGAATCAATTCATTCTATTTCCAGTTGGGTCCATCAAGGACACTTGGAGGGCTTTATATTAAAAATTGGTGTAATGAATGACATGGCTGAGAGTGTGCAAAATAACTCAAAATATGTTCAGGGCCTTAGCAAGATTCTGATCTGTAATGCTAATTGAGATCACGGAGACAATGGTGATATTAAAGAATATGAGTCTTACTCGAGTTCACTTTGATAAAACTACCTACACATGACATGCAGCTTATTACAAGAAAATTTAGAGCCATTTCCTGATACCACTGCTTGCTTAAGCATTCTTTTTTTTTTCTTTTCTGCTTGTAATTGGTGATGTCAGAAGTTTGTTTAGAGCCAAGAATTAAAAAATGTCTTATAAGGGTATACAATTTTGGGGATCAAGAAGCCACAGAGGTGAAAGCTTAAAATGTTTCCTTTGGAAATCCCGGAATAGTTAGATAATAGATTACTTGCCTAGCAAGCATGAGGATTGAAATTTGATCTTCAAAATTGAGAAGTCAAAAAAATAAAGAAAAAAGAAAATATAAAGAAAAAGAAATGAAAAGCCACTCCCAAATAATGTCTCTTTCCCATTATTTTATAGGTCATTTGATGTAGTAATAATTCTTTTGCAAATAGTTTATAGTAAGTGAATTGTAAGGCAAAAATATAATTCAGCAAGCAAGGTGTTAATCTCCTTTGGTTTTATACAATGAGAAATAAAAAAAAAGTTGTCTAAGTTTTGTTTTAAATAAAAAGCATAATGCACTGCATTTATCTAAGAACTGAGTATTTTGTTTTTGTGTGGAACAGGCAACACAATATTGACTTGAATATAGAAGTTTGTATTTCTCATCCAAAGAAATGCAATCAATAAAGATCACTAGAAAACTTGTTCAAATGAAGGAAAGGTTATTCACACAAAGCCCTCTCCAGTTGTTATAAGCAACTTAAAAGCATCAGGCAAAATAAAAGTATACCAAATTCTGGCTGTTGATCAGAAACACAGCTTATTCTGTGATGTAGAAACATTATCTGAGGACTCAATGCTGAGAGTTCATGAAAGCGTCGTCACCTGAATGAGATTAAAGTATAAAAGGTTATTAACTTAATTGGTAAAAAATATGAAGTATCCAAAATGCAGTAATGATCTAATGTGTGATTGTAAATAAATTTACTTTCGTAGTTATCTATATCTTCAAAAGAATCTATCTAGATAATAGACTTAACTATCACTAACACTGATTTTGATCATGAACTGGAAATCACCTATATTCAAGAGATGTCTAATTCTCTCTACAGGCTTCTTTTTAATATTTATTTCTTTGGTTTTGAGATTATTATATAATTTCATCATTTCTCCCTTCGTTGTCCTCCCTTCAAAGCCTCCCATATCATCCTCCTTGTTCTCTGTCAAATTTATGACCTCTTCTTTCTTTAACTATTATTCAGGCACATGTGTTATCTTTCAGTATACTAGCTACAACTGTTTAAAATTTATTACTATAAGTTTTAGTGTCTATGTCAGTTTAAAATCTGCTTTTAAGTATGTACTTTTGTGTGTTACCTACCTCCTCCCCTTTTCTTCCAAATATGCCTTTTACTGTTCATTGAAAGCTTCATTACGTAAAGGGCAAAAGGCAATATTATTTTCTTATACCTGAAAATGTTTATAAGGGTTTTTTATTTAATTAGTGAAGAAATATGAGTCAATGCAGTTAGAAGTTGGTTTGGGGTGAGATATATTATTGCTGTGGAAATTATCATGCAAGAATATACAATTCCTTAAAAACACCAAGTGGCAATTCACAAAGTGGCTTGCCCAAGCTTGTTCTACTAAGCATGTATGTTTGCTTTCTCTCCTTGTTTTGTCTACAGACAGGTCCTCTGCATTTTCTTATTCTATCCTATTGTCTTTGTAGTTTTCAACCATTAAAACTTTATAAATTGGTTATAAACAGGGCATTTAAAACTATTTTATTTTTAATTGTGTGTCTTCATACATAAATACTGCTGCCCACAGCAACCAGAGACATTGAGTTCCCTACAATTACAAGATGTTGTGAGCTACATGTTCTCAGGGAAGACAACTAATAATCTTAACTTCTGAACCACCTATCCAGACCCTTAGGGGACTTTTTCTAGTGGTGTGATTAAAGTTTATTTTTATGCAGCCATTGGAATTTCATCTTTGATTAGGGAAATATTTTCATCTTATTTCTCTTTTCTATTAGATTGGCATCCATGAATAGTCCTATAAATAGATGTTCTTCATCTCCCTTCTCCTGTATACAGTACACTTTCTCTGTCTTTGAAAGACAATCATGTATTTTATTTCACCTCTGCAACAGATAAAAACTCTAACTCATGGTAAAAATTCAGTAGAAAGTCTCAATACAGATTCTTAATCTTTCCCAAAAGCTATTCTTTCTATCTTCTGGGTCTGCACTACAATAGTCTTAGGCCTTTCAATATTTTCTGTGAACATTTCGTGAAATTGTTCTACCGAGCTTTGGATGGGGCATGGAGTTCCCAGGTATTTCATATCTCTGGGGTAATCACAATGTTCTAACAGCCCAAAAGCATCTCGTAACACTGTCAAGAATTTTTATGATGAATTCCCTTTGCCAACTCTCAATTACATCTACTTCAACTGAGCCAGGAATTACCTCTCTACAGGTTACTCCAAATTCCCCTGTTGGTTACTGTCATGCTGAATTTTGAAGAAATCACTTGCTGTTTTAACTGTGCTATCTAAACTAGTGTTAAATTTTATGAATTTTATTTCTTCTACTGAAATACGAGAGTGCTGTACTTTTAAATTCTTGGCATCCATAAAAGCAACCAAAAGGTCATCGATGTACCCACTTTTGAAAGGCTTAGAAATATAACAATACTCCCCATGATATTTATTGATTTAAATACTCTGTTCACATTTTGAACAAGTGTATAAAATTGCTTTTATTTAAACCTTTATGTGAATTAAAGTATAAAAACCTGTAGTATTTCTGAGTTTTAAATCAAGAAAAATTAATTTAAATGGGTAAATAGAACAAACTTTTAAAGTAAATAATTGATGAAGATACAATAATTCATCTATATTCTTATTTACATGCATTTGTACTAGTGACAGGGCTAAATAAAAGGTATCAGCTTAGTCTATTTCCACAATCATCATCTTTTTGTCTTTTCTTTGAGAAAATCACTTAGACTTTATGACAAGGATTTTCAATAAAGTTGAAAGGACAGTCATGGTGGTTTTCGGGTAATGGAAGTCCATAAATTGCTGAGACTGAGGAACAAAAATTCAGTGTGGTGGCAGAATGTAAGTGTACTATATGTAGAGAAAACTAGGGAAGAGAGTTCCCAAAGTGTTGTTGTTCATGTGATGCAAAAGAACACAGATACTGTTGTGTCTGATCTAATACCTTGTTTCTATGTTCTTTTAAGCAGGGAATTTGCATTCTTCCTTTTAAATAGAGATTCCAGAGTTTAATACAACAATTAGGTGGTTATGTGTTTAGGATTCTTTTATTAAGTGTTAATTATCAACCTTTTATTTTTTATGTTAATGTTTTGGCTTAATAAATTTTCACTAAATACAGTGTGTATTTTTACAATGAGAAAGTTAATGCATATAATTTTAAAAGCCAGCAAATTAAATCATGTTATAGTAAGAAAATTAATAAAGTAATAAAGCCACAATATTTACGAGAGTGGGAGTATGCTACCACCACCTATCCAAGGGACATACGCAGGAAAAGATAGAGGAAAGCCCTGTACAATTCGTTTACTACAGCAATAAAATGAGTTCATTAAAAGGAATTAGTTTCCACAGCTATACACTAGGAAGTCATAGCATTTCCTGGATGACACCAGAGGGTCAGTAGGCTAACCTACAGGGCTGTTCTTGTATTTATTGCTATTTAGTAGTGCTTGTTGGTATTAAAATTTTGCCTGTAGCCTCTTAAAATAAAACTTGAATGGCAGTGGACTGAAAGAGTTTAAAGTTTCAAGTTAATTGGTGAAAGACTGTAAGACTCATCATTAGTTTCTTAGAACAACCATTACAACACACCCCTAACTGCTTCTTTGAAGGCATAGAAAATTGCTTTTTTCATACTCCTGGGCAAAGCAATGAATTTAGGTATATGTAGCCATCAAATTCTTCTGTAGGCGGTTGAAGGAATGCTTCCTCTTCTTCCTAGTTGCTGCTGGTTATCAAAAACCATTAGTTTTCCTGGGTTTGTAGACATATCATTCTAATCTCTACCTTCTTCACATCATGCTTTTTCAATGGTATACCTGTGTGGCTCCAACTTTTTTGATGAAAATTTATCTTTTCGGACTAAAGATCTCCAATCTGGATTATGTCTGTAAGCAGACTTTTGTTTAATAAGGTCACATCACAGGATCTAGAAGCTAGGAATTCAGTATATCCTTTAGATTGAGACATTTAAACCTAAGACAGAAACAAGATAAGTACATATTAGTACAACATAGATTAATAGAGCATATGATGTGTACTTTGAAAACCCCACAGATTCATGAGGAAATGTCTTAAATTATCATGTTTGTATCTTGGTCTGAAACTATTTAACCACTGAATCACTGGCAAAACTCAATCTTCCTGACCTCAAAAATCTTATTAGTAAAATGCCTGTAAATTTGTGCACCATGAAGTTATACTTTTTCTTCTTTTAAATTCTCAATGTGTTTACTGCCTGCTGTCCTGATCTCGGTAAATATATTTATGTAACTTATCTGAAATTCCCTACTGAACATAAATGAGGTCTCCTAGAAACTCACCTAGTTCTTCTATATAAATGTGCATTTCCCATTTAAACATTTTCCTGGAATATTTTGTATAGGATATCTTCATCTATCAAATTTATAAAACTGACTTTTTGTAGGAGAATCTCGTAGTAGTTTGTGGCTAGTCATGTAGAATTCTGACTTGAAGCTGGAAGGGATGGGTATCAGGTATGTTTCCAGTTGATTCTTCTTTCCTTCCTTTCTCTTTCCTCCCCTCTCTCATTGGAGAAAAGAAACTGTGATATGTTCTTGTGTTTGCTTCCAAGGCTTGCATTTACCTCTTGAGGAGAAAGCTGTATGAAAACAATATATTGCATTTTTCTCATTTTTTTCGATTGCCTATGCCAATCAAAAATGCAAAACCTGATTAACTCCTAGAGATGATTTGTTAAAAACACAATTTGTTGGGTTGAGCTTTGTAAGTTGTGGCATTAGGTGTATGACTTGCACCATTCAGTAATAATAGTAAATCTGGAGTTATCAATGGGACAAGCCAGAGGAAAGTTCATTTAGATAACTATTGATAGTCTGTGCTATTCACTATAAAATACAAGATCCTTAGAGAATAGTCATTGCATACCATTAGAGAATTGCATTGAAGGTTCTTTGGACAGCATGCTAGTCAGTTTAAAAAAGCAAAACAAACGTACAAAAGACCTCTCTTATTTTACCCCTGAATGTCATCTCACACATTTTTAAAACCATTTTGTTGTTGTTCTTGTTATTGTTGATGTTTTCTTTGATATAAAAAGACTGGCCATTCAGATCCAAGGACCATCAGGATTCGGATGCAGTTCCTCAAGTGTTTTCTTAGAAGATGGGATGCTCAAAGAAAAATATAAACTCTTTTGGTAAAAACTGTTCTGTTTTCATTGGTTCTGATTATACTTCAAAACGGAGTCTCTAGGAAGGCTATCATAAGTCTTTTTGGGGATGACTTCATTCGTGGTCCTAGACCTGATGGGTTCATACCTTGCAGGGTAGGGGCATGATCATTAGAAATGTTAGGTAGGAAAAACAGAGTTAAGAAAGAAACACAGAGACAGGATAGCACTGGGAGGGCAACTCAGCAAATGCTGAATTCTGAGCTCTGAGTTCACCTGCGTTCATTTTTCATACACTTTCATATCCCAATACAAAAGTGGGAGAAGAAAGTAAAAGACTGCTTTAACACGATGCAAAGGACAACTAGAACAGATACTTGTTTCAATACTTGAGATATCAAGTCATTATTTCTGAGTAAAGCATTTGATATCTTTGGCAGGATACACCCTAGACCAAGTAACCTATAGCCAGACATTCTCTATGTCAAACCCCCTATTTTAAAATAAGGAGCAAAAGTAGACTTTAATTCTCTGACCTTGGGTCAGAGTGGAGTGGATCCATCTCTGTGGGTCATCTTAATGTCCAAAACACCAAGTAACCACATCCTAGCTTAGAATTTCTTGTTTTATAGCCACACTTGTTGTCAATAACATTGAAAGAGCAAAAATAAACTCAAACTCTCTGACCTTCAGACAAGGTGGAACAGGCCAACATCTGTTTGTGCCCTGACAAAAGACTTAGTTGTATATCATATAAAAATAACTTTTCTCCTATGGTTTAGAGAAACCCATGGACATCTTCCCTCTTCTCCCGATCTGGAGAATTTGGAACTAGACCATAAGGTTTGAGAGATGATGCAATGCCCCCTGCCATGAAGAGATTAAGGCTGTTTTCACAGGGGAGGATTTATTTTGGAATTAGTTCCCTTATGAAGAAACATATGGCCTTTTATCTCTCTTTTCTCTTATTTCCCTTTTCTGTTCTGTCGTCTGCCATAAAATGAGGCAGTAAGTACTCACTCATCAGAAGCTGTCCCTTAGCCTTATAGCTCTACTATAGCAGTACAGAATGGTCCAATGTGAAATTATTTCCTGACTCTATACATGCTGCTTAGAAAAGACCAATGTCCAAATATACCTCAGCATTTTCTGCCCTATCATCATATGCAATTTCTTAGCTGCCTGGTGATGCATCTGAAAATGGGTTTTTGAATTCCACTGGCAAAGCTTTTGGTTATAAATAAAAGTTTATTTGGTGTGTGACTTCTTTGCCTCATTCTTTTCCATGTGGCTGATTCTGGGATAATTTCACAAGGCAAATCCAATTACATCTAGGAAAAAAAACAAATTTGAGTAATAGCATGTAAATGTAAATATAACAAAAACATATTCAATATTTGATAATGGTTATAAATAGAAAATAAAAAGTCAAAGAATTATCATTTTGATCTTTTATGTAAACATTATAACAACCAAAACTGTACTGGTATAGAGTTAAATTTTATGTTCAGTTTGAACCTCGAATTGAGGACACCTTGTGAGCAATACCCTTTTAAGGGGTCTAGTTCCAAGACAGAAATAGATTTTAAGGCAGAAGTGTCTATTAGCAACATAATAATCACTTTCTTCCTTGAGTAATTGAAAAAGCTTTGATTTCATATTTGGTATTAATTTTATTCTTGACAGTGACATCAACAACAGAAATCAACTCATGCACTTCCGGAGCTTAGAGTCTAAGGTCACAATGTGGACAGATTTGACTTTTTTGGGGCCACTACGTTCAGCTTCTCAGTGTCAAGTGCTCTGCCCTTGTGACACTCATGATTCTAATTTCCTAAGGGTACCAGACACTGTAAGGACAGTTTTTCCTAAGTGTCTCATTTTAACATATTCAATCTTTGAAAAGGCATGTATGTTCTCAAGTAAAGTGCTTGGACCTCAATATATGAATTTTAGTGAACACAATTTATTTAAAACAAAAGCACTTTACTCAAACATATAGTTCTAGCTTCCTTTAGTAATATCTGTAAGAAAAAAAAAAGAGAGAAAGGAAAAGAAACAAGTGGTTCATGAGAAACATTTTATTTCAAATTTATGCTATTATTTCAATTACATTTGGTTTTCCCTGGGATTTCCAGCTCTTGGAGATAAGGGAAAGGAATTATGTATTAGCTTACACTCACTTTATTTCTCAATCACATTTAAACTGACCTGCATAACAAAAGTTAAAATATTCTCTCCAAACTTTCTAATTAATCTCTTTTGAGCTGTTACTAATATCTTCATTATCTCCCTTCTAAAGTATAGACATTTTGATATACTGCCATTCCTGTGGTCTTGGGTTATCTTTATATAATGTTACTTTATTCTTCTGTAATTTCTTCTTGCTTTTAATGAAAAGAAAATGCATTAATAGAGATATTTAGAGTGAATAAATTGCTATATCATCAGTAACTGCTAAGGTATCTGTTAGAGATAAGGAACATTGGAAAAAAACTGCCATTATGCTTTATGATTTCTTTATTGTTATACCGAACAATAATTACAGGAATCGTTTCGAGTTGAATGACTTAAGACTATTATAAACCTAAAATGACTAAAATCAACCTAATGTGTACTCATTCAAATAAATTTTAATCCATCCTTCAGTAGCTAAAAGTTGTATAACAGTACTGTTTTCTATAAACACATTTAAAATTTAGTTCAAATGCTAAAATGATTGTTTATTATTATTACTTATCATCAAGCTAACTGGTTTAATCAGCATTTTCTTTTTCGTGAATGAGTGACTTGAGAGAAAAGAATTGTGTTCTCTGCAAAGTTTCAGAATGTCCCATGAATAGAAATAAAGATGTAGCCCAGTAGTGCAGCTGTTGCTAACATGCCCAAGGCTGTGCTTAAATCACGAGCTCTAGAAAAAAAATTAAAATGTAATACTTTAGTGATAGTAGTGGTGGCATGTGTCTATAACCTTAGCATCTTTCAGGAGAATCAAAAGGAGTTTGAGCCAGCCTGGGAAAAAGATGAATTCAAGTCTAGGAAGAAAGCAGCAAGATCATATATTAAAAGATTGAAAAAAAATGTATATCCTTTGAGTGAAATAAATTTGTTAAAAATTTATATTGCAGACTAAGGGGGATGAGGAAAGTCACATAAATGGTCATGGCCGACTGCTGAAATTTTGAGCTTGCCAGACACCTTGCAGTGCTGGGCAGTCTGGCACTATTGTGGTGAACTAATGTATGGTGTGGTATGGGAGAGAGAGAAACAGAACAGTTAATAGCCAATGGACAGAAACATATATGAAAGGTGAAAGCGATGAGGAGCAGGCTGAGGAGGGTGGCTTGATTGCCACCCAGGTCCATGGCCATGTCTGTGACTGGACTGCTTCCAGTACCCATGTGTTATAGGAGCCAACTTGTTCATTCCTGGCCGCCCAGACTCGAAATAACCACACAGAAATGGTATTAATTAAATCATTGCTTGGCTTCAGTTTCTTATTGGTTAGCTCTTACATCTAGAATTAACTCATTTCAATTATTTTATGTTTTACCATGAGGCTCGTGGCCTACCAGCAAGGTTCCAGTAACAGCTCAGGTCTTTACCCTCTGGCAGCTACATGACATCTCCTGGACTCTGCCTTCTTTCTCCCAGTATTCAGTTTAGTTTTCTCTGTCTATCTCTATTCTACTAAGCCACTCACCAAAACAGCTTCTTTATTCATTAACCAATAAAAGCAACACACATACAGAAGGCCGTTTCACATCATTTATTTTTCTCTGTTTAAATAAAAAGGAACTTTTTAACTTTAACATAGTAAAACTACATATAACAAAACAGGTATCAAGCAAGAATTGCAGTTACAATATTTATACCTATTTTGTCTTTTATTGTAACTAAGGAAAACTATAATTATAACCATTCGTTCTAAAGCTCCATCAAAACCCCAGAAAAATATATTACCTAAGTTAACAGGAAGTGCATTGTAAACAACTTTCAAAATTCTAGAATTGACAGAGAAATCTCACTGCCTAGACAGTCACCCAAAGTTCTTCTGTATCATTGGAAATGCAGTCTTCATCTCACAGGCCAATAGTATCTGCATACTTTTTCATAAAGCAGGAAATTTGAAGATCTGTTCTGTCTTGTAATGGAAATTTGTCAGGCACTTTTTTCTGTGTCCTGCAGAATGTCTGGCAGACTCTTTCATGAAGCAGAAACCCCAATGGACTGTCTAACCTTATTTACACAACTTCAGTAGTCCTTTTTTCTGTGAGTCTTGCATGTCCAGTTTATATAGAATAGCATCAAGTAGTCCAGACAAGAACAATTTTTTGCCCAAATGGAGTCTTTACTATGCCCATCTTCCTTTTGAAGTTAATCGGTGCTGCAAGAAGCAGATGTGTCTCATTGTCATGAAAAGTCTTGAGTTCTTAAACATCTTAAATGCCATATTCTGAAGGTTTCTGAAAGATTTGAAGAATACTTACTTAACTGAAATATATCTCTTTATGTCTAGAAAACCTAACTAACATGGTGACAAGCATAATTATTACAGATGACTATCTATTAACCTGTATTTCTTAAATAAGCATTACATTTTTCAATGAGCTATACAAATACAATACCTTAATCAAAAGCAGAAATGTTCATATAACAAAAATTGACCTTGAATTTGTATAAATAAACCAAGATACATACCAAGGCAAATCTCTATAGCATATCCCCCTTTAAATGTAAACAAACATGTATAACAATATTTGGGAATTTGGGCATAGTTCTCTCCAAATTGCTTCCTGCTTTTTGTTGGGTGAAGAATTTTTGGAGGTGTTTATGGCAACCTTTTGGGGGTGGTATTAGTCCATCAAATCACATTAGTCTGGAATTAATCCACAGGTTCTCATCTTCAGTGGAAACAAAAGAAGAACCTCTTTTCCAAAGCAACATAACCTTAAACCCATATTTTGAAGTCAAGACACCTTTGAGATATATATGATGGTTTAGCTTAGCAGCCTGTACAATGAAATGCCTCTCTGTATTTAGCTCCTTCACAATTAAAAAATTTAAAGAAAACACAATAATATACATAATCCAGACTCTTTATGTATATTTCATCTTCACATGGCCAATTTGTTTTTACTCTACTACTTTTTAATATTTATTTTATTATCTTTACTCCTTAATCTATGACTGTCTGTAATGTGTCCTTTTAAAGACTTTGTTTTTTTATAAATCATTTTCTTTCTTTTGTAACTCTATACTCTTTTTTTTCTCTGTCCCAAGACTATATACATTTTTTAAACACACATTTAGAAGTCTTTTATGTTTGAATCTGTCCTATTGTGTATCTGAAATCCTTTTCTGTCTAGGAGCACTTCTTAAATTGCAAACCAGCTTGCATAGGACTAAAGGTACTTTGTCTTCTGACTCTGCCCAGTCCAACATATGGGAGGTCTGTTCACTGCCTCTGAGAACCATTCTCTCCACCCAGATGCAGGATGCAGCAGGTCTATATTGCCATTAAACAAGTTGTAGGACTCTGTTGACAAATCCCAGACTGCCTCAAAGAATTACAGTTAGCATCAGCATGGCCCAGAAAGCCACCATTTCAAAGCAGCGCTTTTTTTTCCTACTGCTAAATCAGGAAAATCTTTCTTCAAGAAGCCATGGCATTAAGCCATGCTTAACACTGTTCTTTTGTGTTTAGATTTCCTTTCCAAGCTTTTTCAAGTTTAATATGGAAACAGTTGACAATGTTGGCACACCAATTTGTTGCGTGTGTTGCTTTTATTGGTTAATGAATGAAGAAGAGGTTTTGGTCAGTTGCTTAGCAGAATAGTGCTAGGCAGGGAAAACTAAACTGAATGCTGGGAGAAAGAAGGCAGAGTCTGGGAGATGCCATGGATTCACCAGAGGAGAAAAAATGTGAGCCACAAGCCACAACCTTGCTGGTAGGCCATGAGCCTTGAGGTAAAATATAAAATAATAGAAGTGTGTTAATTTAGCATGTAAAAGCTTGCTAGAAATATGCTATAGTGATTTGGCAAGCAGTGATTTAATTAATACCGTTTCAGTGATGTGGTATACTCCTCTGTATTCTATGACTGTCATTAGTTAATAAAGGAACTGCTTTGGGCCTAGAGCAGAGCTATAGGAGAACAGAGCTAGGCAGGGAAAACTAAATGGAATGCTGGGAGAAAGGAGTCAGAGAGAACCCATGTAGCTCAGCCAGAGACAGAATGCTGAGACTTTGCTGGTAGGCCATGACCTTGTGGTGATACACAGATGAATAGAAATGGGTTAAATTAATATATAAGTGTTAGCCAGTAAGAAACTAGAGCTAATGGGCCAAACAGTGATTTAATTAATACAATTTCTGTGTGATTACTTTGGGGCTGAGGAGCCAAGAACCAACAAGCAGCCTCCCTCAACATTTCAGTGTTGTTATTTATGGTCTGAGCAGCTGAGAACAAATAGTGGCCTCCTACAACACCCATGTTTGGTTGTATGGCCCTGATGCAGCTGTGGTCTGTGTTGATGTCCATGGTTCCTGATACTACTTAAGACTGAAAAGATAGGACTAGAGATAATTGATCCCACCCTTTACTGGCTGCAACATTGAGGAAAACTGTTCCTGCACCTTCTAGTCTGAAGCACTCAGGAAACAGGGTCCTACAGTTTACCTAAGCAGAACAATATAGCTGACCCTGTGGCAGGAAGCATGGGTGAACCTGCCCTGAGGGGTGTGTGAGAGTGGAATAGTTGTTCCTGCCCTGCCTCGTCTGCAATGTTATAGAATAAGTGAGGGAAAGATGCCCTCCTCCCTTTCCCATGTTACTTGTGGCAGGTAAGGGAGCTTACCCTTCCCTTACTAGGTACAGTACTGGGGGGAACAGGTCATGCAACCTGTCTGGGAAGCACATTAGAGCTAATCTTGTGGGCACAGGTGACCTGCCCCAAACGTGTGAAGGCAGGAGAGCTGGTCCAACTACTGCCCCTTGCTCATTGTTGCATAGGGTGAAATGGCCAGGGCAATACTGGAGAGCTCACCCTGGTGGTGAGGACAGGGGATACCTGGTAGGTAGAACAACCCTGCAACTATTCACACCCAGAACCTGGGTTAAAAATTGGACTGCCCCAACATTCATTCCATCTGTGCTCTGTTGGAGCATGTAAAAGAGACATGCCCTGAAGATCCAAAGTTTCAGCATCTCTACCACACAGAGCAACAACAGACTAACTAAGGGGATACCCAGTAAAGGCCTAGTATCGAAGGTATAACAGAAGCCAAATGCCTCAAACTAAATCAATGACTGTTAGAAATGAACACTTGAAGTAAAGATATATGGACAAAAGGATGTACTCTGTGACTTACTGTGTCCCACTACAGCTTCCATGATGATTTGTTTTATTCTTTTTTCTTTTATTTGGGGCATATGCAAGGGCAGTGTGCAGGTGCAAAAGGTGGATTGGGGAGATGAATGAGATCTGGATGCATAAAAGACACAAAGAATAAATAAAAAGAAAGTTAAAAATACATTTCCACTCTGCCCCAAACACCTGAAGGAGAACACGAATAAAGTAATCCCATAGTAGCTTAGAATTGGGTATAATAAGGGTTTTTTTGTTTTTTGTTTTTGATTAAAGTGGGAACTCACAGATTACAGTCCTCTGTACAAACAGGGAAAAGGAACAGATACCAGCATCCATGTGTGAGAGCAGAGAGAGAGACTAATTGGGCAGGCAAGAACCATTTTGGTACCCGAGGCAACATCCAACCTGGCCAGCCTCTCAAAGACCATTGGCTGAAGGAGGTTCCCCATCACCTCCCCCTTTTATCTAAATAAGAGAGTTTCACAGCCAATTATAAAAAAGTATAAAAATTAGAATTACAACCAGTATAAACCATATTAAGCAAGAAAAGATATGCCAAATGTTTCAATAATTATTCTGTTCTAAAAAGTCTAAGTCTTGTATAAGAAATGACTTGGCTAAGTCACAAGAGAAAAGTAACTATGACCATGTAGTCTTCAACCCCATCAAAGACCTGAAAAGATAATAGTACTTGAGTATGCAAAAAGTGCAATCAAGCAGCTTCCAAAATGTGCAGTAAATGACAGACAACTAGCTATCTGGGCAATCTTGCAAAGTCTCATTTGTAATGTTGGAACAACCAACTTTGGCTACAGCCTAGAGTAACTGACAAAATTAGAGATAGGAAAGTTTTCAAAACTGTGTTACCTTATCTTGGCAAGGTTTGGCAGATTTTCGTTTGTTTGTTTTTTTGCTTTTTTGTTTTGTTATCCTGCTTGTCCAGTTCAGACACAGTGCATTTTGTCAGTGGTTGAATCATGGGCAGTTCCTTGCCCAAAGGCTAGTTTTGCCATGAAGAAAACAAACTCCAAGTTGAATGCCTTTGGTGCACAACATTCTCTCAGGAATAGTTTGGTGCTTCCAGGAGCAATCGTGTCTCACGTAAACAGAACCCTAAGTCATTTAGATGCCATATTTTGCAGTATTTTGAAGTAGTTGAAGATTGCCTAGGTATGTAGCATACAATCTCTATGTATCTGAAGAACTTGATTAGTCTAACTATGACTGTGATAAGCATAGATGACTACTGATATATAATTCTTAATACCTACATAGCTCAAACACTAAGACTTCATATTAGAATATTAAACAATCTTTAAAGATCTGTGCAGCAAATGAGGACAATAGCCTCAAAATGTAAACAATGTATCTTGATCTGAGGTAGAAATGTATAATGCAATATAATAAATATATTCTAAAATTGTATAAATGTACAAAATGTCTTAAACAGAGGTAGAAACATGCATGCATACAATATGTCAAAATAACTTTGCATTGATGTACAAATATTGTAAACAGAAATAGGATCATTTCCAATATAACAAATATATTTGAAATTGTATCTATATATAGGAATATATACCAATGTAAATTATCTATAAATAATAAATGGCCCACAGGTATTCACTGTATTATTCAGTATTATCCCATTTAATTTCCTTTTTAAATATGAAATCCCCGAGCCAACAAAATTTCCACCCTAACCTCTCAACCTTATATCAGTTATAATTAACCACTAATTAATATCAAATTGAAGACAAAAAATGTTGGGAGAAGGGTCATTGTCTTCTAGAAATTTCTTTTAGCTGTCATTGGGGCAATGTTTTTTCTATGGGGTACTGCAAAACTAAAAATATGGTTACATTTTAAGATTACTGTCTGGTATAATTGCAAATAGTCTCTGAGTAGTTGATAGGGTTTTTCTAAAGTTTTTATTTGGAGTTATGGCCAGAACATTGTAAGAAGATGCACCAGTTCAGCTAACCAGGTTGGAGCCAACCGTCTTTAGCAGCTGGTACCCAAAACTGATCTTATAGTAGCACTACCAGTAGCATGACATCATATCAACAAGATGAAGTTGTTGTTATGGGGCCCCATCTTCTTCCTGGAGACTTTATAGATTGCTGTAGCAAAATATATTGTTCATTGTGGAAAACTTAAACATTATTCATATAGACATATATTTAATGAAAGGTACAATATATACAAAAATGGGTATAAAGAAAAGTAAATATTTTTTTAAAAAAAAATCTTTCCTTTTTTTGTCCCATACCAAATGGCTCCTGATATGAGACCAACACTCTGAATTTTTCTTTTAATAACATGCTTGAATTTAGAGAACAATAGCCATTGTTTAACTCCAAAGCCAGATTTGATTTTTTTGAATGAGTATATATGGAGAGGGGGCGAAATGAAATTTTATCCTGCAGATGGCCTGTCTTCATAAGTCATATTTTGTTTTTTTCTTGGTGATCCTTTTTGGATAGTTAGCTTTTCCTCTTTAGGCATCCAACATTCAGGTTTTTTTGACTTTTTGAAGATGAATATTATTTTTGTAAAGACAAAACCAGAACCCTTCCCCAACACTTATGAGATTTTCTTACCACCTGTATAACTGTTACTTCTGTAGAAGAGCTGTCATACTTTAAAAAAGTTTTTTTTTCTTTTTAAATTGAATCTTTATTAATTTTGATGGTATAAATAGCTTTTATTCTCCTGTGGAAACAAGAGTGAAACCCCTTTCCCAACATAGCACATCTCCTGTTTCCATTCTGATGTCAACACATCCTTGAAATACACCGACCGATTTAATTTAGATTTTTTTCTATTATCCAATGTCTCTCTGCTGTGATTGTTCCTTTCTCATTAGCATTAAGAAAATTTATGGCTAATAAAGCATTATGCAGTTTATTTTGGTGAGTATTCTTCAGATTTCTTTTTAATAACAAATCCAGGAGAATTTTAAGGGCTGGTTGATTTTTTAGTATGGTGAGTGTAGTGAGAGCTGCGGGCTGCATTCCTGCCACCCAGCTCCTGGCCGCCTGGCTAGCTTATGCCCCGAAATAACAACACACAAACTGTATTCATTTAAACACTGCTTGGCCCATTAGCTCTAGCCTCTTCTTGGCTAACTCTCATATCTTGCCTAACCCATATTTAGTAATCTGTATAGCACCAGTCTTACCGAGAAAGATTCAGCATGTCTGACCTGGTGGCTTGCTTCATCATGTCTGCCCTGGAGAAGAGCAGCATGGAGTCTGCCTGAGGCATCTTACCTCACTGCCTTCTTCCTTCCAGGATTCTGTTCTCTTTACTCCACCCACCTATGTTTTAACCTAGCAGGCCAAGCAGTTTCATTATTAATTACCCAATGACCTTCCCACATCAGGTGAGTATTTAGTTGCTCCTGTACCAGCTGTTCTAAAGCCTGCAGTTTTCTTTTGTTAAAGGCCATTGTTTAAAGGTAGGACCATTAGTACCTCTGAAGGTTTGTTAGTTGCTTTGTGTTCTTCTTCAGCCTGAATGACTAGTAACCCTTTTATAGTAACTTATCATATCTTTTCCTGAGACATGTGGTTTTAGAACTGCAGTAATGTTAATCAGGGCATTTTATTGCTGCATCAGGTCATGATCCTGTAAATTCACTGCAATATTAGCCACATAGAGCCTCAGTCTTCCTCTCTGTGCTTCTGGCCCTATGAATTCAACCCATCTCATGCTTTGTTTCACTTGAAATAGGGTTCCAAATCCTAGGAATTGAACATCTGCCTCTTGAAGAGGCCAATTTGGATGCCAAGGTTTTAGAATAACGATAGCCACAGCCACACCTGTGTTCAATAATTCCCCCGGTTACAGTGTTATTTATACACACTCTTAGTTTTTGTCTTTGACCATTTATAGAAGTCTGCCAAAATATAAGTTTTCTATTTCCTACTGGAGTTTTTGATTCATCTTCCATGTCTATTCATCTAACATTATGTTTTTATTTTTCTTTTATAGTAGTCAATAGATTTTTAAAAATTTTCTTGATGAGTCATGTTCTCTACAGTGACTTAGAATGACTGAAACATGTTTGACATAGAGGTTTGCAAGAGGCCCCCCCCAAGGAGTTTCCTGATGATACCAGGTTGCCTTGTCTATCTTTTGTTGATCTACATTGGTCCAATGTTGGCCTTTGCCACATCTGCATAGTTAGAAGACTGAGACCTTATAGCTTTGCCATTCCCAAAGGAGATATTATTTCTAGGAATTCCTTTTCTACAATCCCTTCTCAGATGACCTATTCTACCACCAATATCTCCTCATACCTTTGGAAATTGCTTCTCCTAACCAAGCCGCAATATTACAGTCAAATGTCTTAACATTCATTTTATGCGGGATCCATTAATCCATTGGTGCTTCTCTGACCTTTAAAGGCCCAAGTATTTTTTTTTTTTTTTGCATTCTAAGTTGGAATTTTCAAAATCGAGAGATTGAATAAGTACTCATTTAGTTTTTGGGTTTGTTACTCCTATTTGTATAGCCTTAGTTAATCTTTGTAAAATGCCATAGAAGGGTTCTTTCTGGCCCTGTTTAATCCTAGAATACGATTCATTTTTTCATGGTTATTAAATCTTGTCTCAAGCATTGAAGGCTGCTGTGCGGCATAGGGACAAGGTGTGTTTGACATATAGAGTCTGGTCCTTTGTTTTTGTGTAATAGCCCTCACTAAGAATTTGATCTTAGGAAGCATCAAATCCTTTCCTTTCCCCTTGTTGTTCTAAAATTTTTCCCTCTTTTCACTAGTAGCACTTCCATAGCAGCTGGGTTCTGCTTCAAGGATCTCTGAAACTAATTGAATTCAATCTTGTGGGGTAGCCTTATTGCTTGT
This sequence comes from Neodon shergylaensis, assembly GCA_025134845.1. Taxonomy (NCBI): domain Eukaryota; kingdom Metazoa; phylum Chordata; class Mammalia; order Rodentia; family Cricetidae; genus Neodon; species Neodon shergylaensis. The sequence goes on along the minus strand of JABTXL010001118.1, from coordinate 641,541 downwards.
AGCTCACGTTTTCACCATTTCCCTAAAAAATGGTAAATGCAAGCCATGCGATACTATTGCTTGCTTAATTTCCTTCAGATCATTCATACATATACGTTGCCATTTATATTTGTTGTATCCTTTAGGGTATTTAGTACTGGAAGGCTTGTCTGGGAAGATTACAGGGTAAGTAGCTAGAAACCTGGGTAAATCATCTTTGACTCTCACTTGGGCATGTGAGGTTAATTCATTTCTTGTACTTACTCTCCCTGCTCATTAGTTTCAATAATTACTCAAAAAGTTCTAGCTGGAGCAATAAGAAAACAAAATGAGATAAAGGGGAAACAAATTTGGAAGGAAGAAGATAAACTTTCACTATTTGCAGATGATATGATATATAAGTGACCCCAAGAATTCTACCAGGAAAGTCCTACAGCTGATAAGCATCTTCCGTAATGTGGCAGGATACAAGTTCAACTAAAAAAAAATCAGTCAGCCTCCTATATACAAATGATAAAGAATGAGAAAGAAATTGGAGAAACATCACATTTCAGAATAGCCACAAATAACATAAAATATCTTGGGGAAACACTAACCAAAGAAGTGAAAGACCTGTTGAACGGGACCTTATAATGTTGAAGAAAGAAACTGAAGAAGATACCAGAAAACAGAAAGATCTCCCATGCTCTTGGATAGGTAGAAACAACATAATAAAAATGGCAATCCTACAAAAAGCAAAGTATAGATTCAATGCAGTTCCTATCAAAATCCCAACACAATTCTTCACAGACCTTGATATAACAATAAGCAACCATATATGCAAAAACAAAAATCCCAGGATAGCCAAAATAGTCCTGTACAATAAAGGAACTTCCAGAGGCATCACCATCCCAGACTTCAAGCTCTATTATAAAGCTACAGTAATGAAAACTGCTTGGTATTGGCATCAAAACAGACAGGTAGACCAATGAAAATCAATCAAAGACTCAGATATTAATCCACACACCTATGAATACCTGATTTTTGACAAAAAAGCTAAAAGTATACAATTGGAAAAAAAGCATCTTCAACAAATGGTGCTGGCATAACTGGATGTCAACATGTAGAAGAATAAAAATAGATCCATATCTATCCCCATGCACAAAACTCAATTCCAAATAAATTAAAGACCTCAATATAAATCCTACCATACTAAACCTGATAGAAGAGGAAGTATAAAATAGTCTTCAATGCATGGGCATAAGAGACCACTTCCTAAATGTAACACCAGTAGCATAGAGACTGAGAGCAACGATAAATAAATAGGGCCTCCTGAAACTGAGAAGCTTCTATAAAGCAAACAACACAGTCAATAAGATAAAAAGGAAGCCTACTAAATGGGAAAAGATCTTCACCAAACTATATCATCCATAGAAGTGATCTCTAAATTATAAAGTAATTACACATCAAAATTTCAAACAATCCAATTTAAAATGGGGTACAGATCTAAATAGAGAATTCTCAACAGAAGAATCTCAAATGGCCAAAAGACAGTTAAGGAAATGTTCAATATCCTAAGATATCAGGGAAATGCAAATCAAATGGACTTTGAGATACTATCTTACACCTGTCAGAATGATCAAGAACAAAAACACACCAATGATAGCTTATATGTTGGAGAGGATGTGGAGTAAGGGGCACACTCCTTCATTGCTGGTGGGAATGCACACTTGTACAACCACTCTGGAAATCAGTATGACAGTTTCTCAGAAAATTGGGAATCAACCTACAGCAAGACCCAGGAATACCACTCGGTCAAATTCCCAAAGGATGCTCAATCAAACTACAAGGACATTTGTTCACCTATGATCATAGCAATATTATTTGTAATAGCCAGAATCTAAAAATAACCTAGATGCCCCCCCCAACTAAAGAATGGATAAAGAAAATGTGATACATTTACACAATAGAGTACTACTCAGTGGTACAAAACAATGACATTTTGAAATTTGCATACAAATGGATGGAACTAGGAAAAAAATCCATCCTAAGTGAGGTAACCCAGATCCAGAAAATGAGCATGGTATGTACCCAATCATAGATGTATAAAAGCTATAAAGCAAAGGGCAGGGAATCTATAGTACACTACCCTAGAGAAGCGAAATTACAAGGAGAGCCCTACAAGAAACATACATAGATCCTCTTGGGAAGGAGAAATGGACAAGATCTCCTGAGAAATTTGGAAGCATGGGGATCACAGGAAGAGGAAAGTCAGAAAAAGAGGAGTAGGGGAGAAAGGGAATGGTGAGGAGAACTTGAGGGAAAAGTATAGTCAAGATGGGGAAAGGATAGAAACAGAGAACAAAGAAAGAGATATCTTGACTGAGGGAGCCATTATGGAACTAGCAAGAAACATGGCATGAAATATGAGAAAAAAATAGGTTTTTTTTTTCAGCAGATTATTTTTTATTACTTTATAAACAATATCAATCAAAATCCCACTTCTTCCTCTCCTCCCACTTCCCTCCTGCTCTCCCCTCTCCTTCCCCCTCCAGTCCTAAGAGAGGGCAGGGTCTCCAGACCTTAGCATGACTAATGCAAGCTATGTAAGAGGCACCATTCTGACCTTAAATATCAGCAGGCAGACCCTACAGTCTTCAAAAACAGGAACAATGACCTAGTCCATAGTTCAAAGAAATTTTCTGAGGAAAAAAAATCTCTAAATGTGCTCACTTTGCCTTTTGGCTTCTGTAGCTCTGCTTCTTGCTAACTGAGCAATCAGAATGTGCCAATCAGAATGTGATTTCTGTGCATAAAAGAAAAAGAACTATGAGGGACTGAATGATCTAGGCAAGTTCTTTATGTCAGCTTCAGGCTGAAAATAAAGGTTTTATTTTTGGCCTTAAGAATGTCCACATGCTCTCCCCATTCTGCCTCCCTCACCTCTTTGGCCACATAAGATCTCCCAGCTCAGCCTGTTGGGGCGCTGGGACCGAATCCGAATCGGAAGGGCAACCAGGAGGGCTGTAGTTCCTTTATCTCAATAGCCTGCCTGCAGCAAGCAAGGTAGGCCCTTTGTGTACTAGCTACCCAAGCAGAACGGAGATCAAATCTAGGCACCACAAGAGCCATCACTGGGGAGTGACATCACTTGGAAGGTACATCAGTGGGCAAGGAGACCTGATGCTGTAAAAGAAGATCCATAGAGGATCATTCGGAGGAAGAGATGGGAAGGCGCCAATGCAAGAATTCACCCAACAATCTGAAAAACAACATGAAACCACCAGAACCCAGCGACCTCAAAACAGGAGGACATGAACACCTTAATCAAGAAGAAGTAGAAAAAATTGACTTTATGAAAGTGACAGAGGTCCTTAGACAGCATGTAAAAAACGCCCTTATAAAAATGGATGAGAAGTATAACAGAAAGTTTGAAGAATTGAGTAAATCAGTGAATGATACCCTAGAAAACCAAGGAAAAACAATCAAGCAGATAATGGAAACAGTTCAATACTTGAAAACTGAAATGGAAGGAAGGAAGAAAACACAAACAGAGGGCCAGCTGGACATGGAAAATCTAGGTAAATGAATAGAGACTACAGAAACAAGGATAACCAACCGAATACAAGAGATAGAAGGAAGAGTCTCAGATTCTGAAGAAACCATAGAGAAAATAAACGCACTGATCAAAGAAAACAGCAAATCCAACAAACTCTCATCACAAAACATTCAGGAAATCTGGGACACAATAAAAAGACCAAACCTAAGAATAATAGGAGTAGAAGAAGGAGAAGTGCAGCTCAAAGGTAAAGAAAATATATTTAATAAAAATTATAGAAGAAAACTTTCCCAACCTAAAGAAAGATATACCTATGAAGGTTCAAGAAGCATACAGAACACCGAAAAGACTGGATAAAAAAAATCCTCTCGCCATATAATAATCAAAACACAAAGCATACAGAATAAAGAAAGAATATTAAGAGCTGCAAAGGAAAAAGGCCAAGTTAATTATAAAGATAAACCTATCAGACTTACACCTGACTTCTCTATGGAAACCATGAAAGCCAGAAGGTCCTGGATAGAGGTTCTCCAGAAACAAAGAGACCATGGATGCAAGCCCAGACTACTACACCCAGCCAAGCTTTTGTTCACTATAAATGGAGAAAACAAAATTTTCCAGGATAAAAACAAATTTAAACAATACGTAGCCACAAATCCAGGCTTACAGAAAGTAATAGAAGGAAAATCATTAACTAAGGAGTCCAACAATGACCACAATAACTCAGACATCTAAAGACCCTTCAACAACACAACCCGAAGAAGGGAAACACACAAACTCTACTACCAAAAAAGTGACCGGAGTTAACAACCACTGGTCATTAAAATCACTTAATGTCAATGGACTCTACTCACCTATAAAAAGGCACAGGGTAAAAGAGTGGATACGAAAACAGGATCTAATATTCTGCTGTTTACAAGAAACACACCTCAACCACAAAGACAGGCACCTACTCAGAGTAAAGGGCTAGGAAAAGGCTTATCAAGCAAATGGACCTAAGAAACAAGCAGGTGTGGCCACACTAATTTCTAACAATGTTGACTTCAAACTTAAATCAATCAGAAGAGATGGAGAGAGATATTTTATACTCATATCAGGAACAATTCATCAGGATGAAGTCTCAATCCTGAATATCGATGCCCCTTATATAAAAGCACCCATCTACGTAAAAAAAATTACTAAAAATTAAGGCAGCCATCAAACCGCACACACTAATAGTAGGAGACTTCAACACTCCTCTCTCACCAATGGACAGGTCAATCAGACAGAAACCTAACAGAGAAATTAGAGAATTAATGGAGGTAACGAATCAAATGGACTTAACAGACATCTATAGAATATTCCACCCAAATAGGAATGAATATACCTTCTTCTCTGCAGCTCATAGAACCTTCTCGAAAATTGACCACATACTTGGTAACAAAGCAAACTTCCAGAGTTACAAAAAAATATTAGTAACCACGTGTGTCTTATCAGATCACCATGGATTAAAGTTAGAATTCAACAACAATGCTACCCCCAGAAAGCCTACAAACACATGGAAACTGAACAGTCAACTGCTGAACCACACCTGGATCAAGGAAGATATAAAGAAAGAAATTAAAGTCTTCCTTGAATTTAATGAAAATAAAGAAACAACATACTCAAACTTATAGGACACTATGAAAGCAGTCCTAAGAGGAAAGTTCATAGCACTAAGTGCCCACTTAAAAAAATCAGAGAAAGCACATGTTGGAGACTTAACAGCCCACCTGAAAGCTCTAGATAAAAAAGGAGCAGACTCACAGAGGAGGAGTAGAAGACTGGAAATAATCAAACTGAGGGCTGAAATTAACAAAATAGAATCACAGAAAACAATCCAAAGAATCAATGAAACAAAACGCTGGTTCCTGGAGAAAATCAACAAGATTGATGAACCCCTATCCAAACTAATCAAATGGCAGAGAGAGAATATGCAAATTAATAAGATCAGAAATGAAAAAGGGGGACATAACCACAGACACAGAGGAAATTCAGAGAATCATTAGATCTTACTACTAAAGCCTTTATGCCACAAAACTGGAAAATGTAAAAGAAATGGACAATTTTTTAGATAAATACCATATACCAAAGTTAACCCCGGAACAGGTGAACAATCTAAATAGACCTGTTAGTCGCGAAGAATTAGAAGCTGTTATCAAAAACCTCCCTACCAAAAAAAGCGCAGGACCAGATGGTTTCAATGCGGAATTCTACCAGAACTTCCAAGAAGACCTAATACCTATACTCCTTAATGTATTTTACAATATAGAAACAGAAGAGTCATTGCCAAATTCCTTTTATGAAGCTACAGTTACTCTGATACCAAAACCGCACAAAGACTCAACCAAGAAAGAGAATTACAGGCAAATCTCATTCATGAACATCAAAGCAAAAATCGTCAATAAAATATTGGCAAACCGAATCCAAGAACACATTAGAAAAATTATCCATTTTTATCAAGTAGGCTTCATCCCAGAGATGCAGGGCTGGTTCAACGTATGAAAATCTATCAATGTAATCCATCATATAAATAAGCTGAAAAAAAACCATATGATCATTTCATTAGATGCTGAAAAAACATTTGACAAAATTCAACATCCTTTTATGATAAAAGTCTTGGAGAGATTAGGGATACAAGGGACATACCTAAATATAATAAAAGCTATTTACAGCAAGCCGACAGCTAACATCAAATTAAACGGAGAGAAACTCAAAGCCATCCCACTAAAATCAGGAACACAACAAGGCTGTCCACTCTCTCCATACCTCTTCAAAATAGTGCTTGAAGATCTAGCAATAGCAATAAGACAACATAAGGAGATCAAGGGGATTCGAATTGGAAAGGAATAAGTTAAACCTTCGTTATTTGCAGATGATATGATAGTGTACATAAGCGACCCCAAAAACTCCACCAAAGAACTCTTACAGCTGATAAACACCTTTAGTAATGTGGCAGGATACAAAATCAACTCCAAAAAATCAGTTGCCCTCCTATACACGAAGGATATGTAAGCAGAGAGGGAAATCAGAGAAGCATCACCTTTCACGATAGCCATAAACAGCATAAAATATTGTGGGGTAACTCTAACCAAGGTAGTGAAAGATCTATTTGACAAGAACTTTAAGGCATTGAAGAAAGGAATTGAAGAGGATTCCAGAAAGTGGAAGGATCTCCCTTGCTCTTGGATTGGGAGGATCAACATAGTAAAAATGGCAATTCTACCAAAGGCTATTTATAGATTCAATGCCATCCCCATCAAGGTCTTATCAAAATTCTTCACAGATCTTGAGAGGATAATGATCAACTTTATATGGAAAAACAAAAAAGCCCAGGATAGCCAAAACAATCTTATACAATAAAGGAACTTCTGGAGGCATTAACATCCCTAAATGGTCTTTGGGTTGACGAGGGAGGGGGACTTGATTAGGGAGGGTGGGAAAGGAGAGGCGGCGGTGGGGAAGAGACAGAAATCTTTAATAAAAATAAATAAATAAATAAATAAAACAAACAAACAAACAAAAAATAATCCCTGACTTCAAACTCTATTACAAAGCTACAGTAATGAAAACAGCGTGGTATTGGCATAATAACAGAGAAGTCGACCAATGGAATCGTATAGAAGACCCGGATTTTAACCCACAAACTTATGAACACCTCATTTTCGATAAAGGAGCTAAACATATACAATGGAAGAAAGAAAGCATCTTCAACAAATGGTGCTGGCAAAACTGGATGTCAACCTGTAGAAGAATGAAAATAGACCCATATCTATCATCATGCACAAAACTCAAGTCCAAATGGATCAAAGACCTCAATATCAGTCTGAACACACTGAACCTAATAGAAGAGAAAGTGGGAAGTACCCTACAACAGATGGGCACAGGGGATCGCTTCCTATGGGTAACCCCAGCAGCACAGACATTTAGGGCAACATTGAATAAATGGACCTATTGAAACTGAGAAGCTTCTGTAAAACAAAGGACACTGTCACTAAGACAAAAAGGCAACCCACTGACTGGGAGAAGATCTTCATCAACCCCGCAACAGACAAAGGTCTGACCTCCAAAATATATAAAGAACTCAAGAAACTAGACTTTAAAATGCTAATTAACCCAATTAAAAAATGGGGCACTGAACTGAACAGAGAATTCTCAACAGAAGAAGTTCAAATGGCCAAAAGATACTTAAGGTCATGCTCAACCTCCTTAGCGATCAAGGAAATGCAAATCACAACAACGTTGAGATATCATCTTACACCTGTCAGAATGGCTAAAATCAAAACCACCAATGATAGCCTTTGCTGGAGAGGTTGTGGAGTAAGGGGCACACTCATCCATTATTGGTGGGAATGCAAACTTGTGCAACCACTCTGGAAAGCAGTGTGGTGATTCCTCAAGAAATTTGTTATCAACCTAGCCCTGGACCCAGGAATACCACTCTTGGGAATATACCCAAGAGAGGCCTTATCATACAACAAAAGTATATGCTCTACTATGTTCATAGCAGCATTATTTGTAATAGCCAGAACCTGGAAACAACCTAGATGCCCTTCAGTGGAAGAATGGATGAAGAAAGTGTGGAATATATACACATTAGAGTACTACTCTGCCATAAAAAACAATGACTTCTCGAATTGCATGCAAATGGATGGAAATAGAAAACACTATCCTGAGTGAGGTAACCCAGACCCAAAAAGATGAACATGGGATGTACTCACTCATAATTGGTTTCTAGCCATAAATAAAGGTCACTGAGTCTATAATTTATGATCCTAAAGAAGCTAAATAAGAAGGTGAACCCAAAGAGAAACATATAGTTATCCTCCGGGCTATGGGAAGTAGACAAGACTGCCGGGCAAAAAACTGGAATCTTGGGGGTGGGGCGGGATGGGGGTAAGGGGAGAGGGGGATAGAAAAGTGAGAAGGGGAGGATGGGGGGAACTTGGGGAAACGGGATGATTGGGATATAGGAGGGTTGGTTAGGGGAGCAGGGAAGCACATATCTTAGTTAACGGAGCCACCTAGGTTTGGCAAGAGTCTCGAACCTAGAGTGGCTCCCAGCTGCCCCGGCAATGCCCCCAGTTAGTTCCTTGTGCAGCTGAGGATAGGGAACCTGAAATGACCGTATCCTATAGCCATACCGATGAATATCTTGCATATCACCATAGAACCTTCATCTAGCGATGGATGGAAATAGAGACAGAGACCCACACTGGAGAACCAGACTGAGCTCCCAAGGTCCCAATGAGGAGCAGAAGGAGGGAGAACATGAGCAAAGAAGTCAGGACCACGAGGGGTGCACCCACCCACTGAGACAGTGGGGCTGATCTATTGGGAGCTCACCAAGGCCAGCTGTTCTGTGACTGAAAAAGCAAAGGATAAAACCGGACTCTCTGAACATGGCGAACAATGAGGGCTGATGAGAAGCCAAGGACAATCAATGGCACGGGATTTTGATCCTACTTCATGTTCTGGCTTTGTGGGAGCCTAACCAGTTTGGATGTTCACCTTCCTAGACCTGGATGGAGGGGGGAGGACCTTGGATTTTCCACGGGGCAGAGAACCCTGACTGCTCTTTGGACTGGAGAGGGAGGAGGAGAAAAGTGGGGGGGGAGGGGCCAGAGGAGGGGGAGGGAAATGGGAGGCTGGGAGGAGGCCGAAATTTTTTTTTCTTTTCAATTAAAAAAAAAAAAGAATGTCCACATGGTGGTCTCTTGTGGGCTTACTCCATATCATCGACTTTAATAAAATATATATATACACAATTTCTGAAAATTTAAATTTTAAATAATGTCTTAGTTGATAAGGGTACCTGCTGCCTTACCAAAGGACTGGAGTTTGATTCCCAGAAGAGAAATCGGTAGACTTACAGGTGGTAAATTAAACTCCAAGGATCTGATGACCTTTTCTGGATTCTACAGGCAGCTCCGTATATGTCACACACACAAACTCAATTATTCTTCCTTAAGTAGCCTTCGGTCATGGCATTTTATCACAGCAACAAAAATGCAACTAATACAAATTACAATTAGTTCAATTTCCAAAACTGTCAGGAAACAACTAGGTCACTGTTGAATTTGTGGGCAAAGCAGAATTTGAATATTAAATACAGAAACACATATAGAACACAAGTATTGGGAGAAAGAGGTGAAAACCAATGGTGACTGAAATATTTTCTGATATCAAAATGTATGATTCCTTAAATGACAGTGCTTATTAAAAGTAGAAATTTCTTTCTGGCAAGTCTATGCAGACAATATAGTGCAGATAAAATTATTACTTGAGTCAGGATGAAAAAACAATTAAGTGAACTGGAAAAGCTGTTTCTTCTGTAATTATAAAACAGTATTCAACATCCATGAAACACTTGTTTTAATATTATAATCAAAGATGCTAAGTACTGTGGTCGTTTAAACAAAGTCTGTTCCCCAGCAGGCACAAATATTTGAATAGTTGGTGCCAAGCTGGTGCACAGTTTGGAATGCTGGTAAGAGATGCAGCCTTATTGGAAAGAGTAATTCACCAGTGGGGGAGGACTTTGGGAGTTTGTAGGCTTGGCCTACCTCCAGGTTACTTTCTCTGCTTTTGTTTGTGGTTGATGATATGATCTCTCATTTTCCCATTATGTCTGCTGTACCAGACATAATCCTACTGCCTCCCTTCCACAATGAAGTCATGTCCCTTTGGAGCCACAAGCCCAAATGAATTCTTTCTTCCATAATTTGCTTTTAGTCATCATGTTTTACCATAACAGCAGAAATGTGAAAAAATAGGCATACCGCATTTATAGATTTGCTATTTTTTTTAAAATTAATCAATCGTTTTCACACATAGTTTACCAACTTACTGCTTTCAAGAGATTAGGTGAAGATTAACTGTTTTAAAATAGAACATTTGAGGAGCTGGAGAGATGGCTCAGCGGTTAAGAGCATTGCCTGCTCTTCCAAAGGTCCTGAGTTCAATTCCCAGCAACCACATGGTGGCTCACAGCCATCTGTAATGGGGTCTGGTGCTCTCTTCTGGCCTGCAGGCATACACACAGACAGAATAATGTATACATAATAAATAAATAAATATTAAAAAATAGAACATTTGATGAAAGAAATCATTTAAATTTTATATATTTTGTCTTCTCAATGATGGTTAGAATACTTGATAAAGCCCCTTAAATCTACTTAATTTCACTTTGAACACAATAAAATAATTGATAAATCATTTATTAAAAATTTCAAAAACCTTCTTTATTTGAAGATATTTTAAAACTTTTAAAGTATATATTTCCATCACATACTCTATGAACACTATTATTAAACATTAAAGAACTGATAAGCCTTATAAGGATAGAGTTTTAAAGTAATTGGACAGCATAGAAATTACTGAAACCTATTCTTTAAATAGTGCAGTTTTCTGAACCAGTAAAGTGAAATAACTTGCCCAAGTTATCTGAAATATGTCATGAAAATGAATCCCTTTGCCATCAAAATATATGATTGCAACAGTTTGTGTTGTTGACTAATTTTCCATATTTGATCTGCAGCTTCTGCATAACAACTGAACAACAAAGTATTTCAAGGTCAATTTAACAAAGAAAGATTATTAATGATTCAAGCGGCATGTTATATATAGCAATGTATGAACAATTACACATACATAATGACTCAAAATGAGAAGTTAAACAACAACATTTCAAATAATGTTAAACTATCAATATCAAAATTATATTAATTTTGGCAGACACTGAATTCTGTGGGTACCTTTTAAAGAGGTTTGAGTTTTTGAATGCTGAAATAAGGAAATGCACTTGAGTACATGGATATTAGCAGAGAATATGTATTAGAGAAATATTTGCTTTCATGGTAAGAAGTGGGATGAGAATAGACTGAAAGTAAAGAGGTTGAAATGATACTTGATGAATATGTGTTGAAAATAGAAAAAGAAATAGAGGGCAAAGTTAACGGAAGACATGTTCAGAATTAGAACAAGCTGGGTGTGATGGTGCACACCTTTAAATACAGCATTTGGGAGGCAGAGGCAGGTGTACCTCTGAATTCAAAGCCAACCTGGTCTATGAAGTGAGTTACAGGATAGCCAGGGATACACAAAGAATTTATGTCTCTGAAAATCAAAAAAACAAACAAATGAAGAATTAGAACAAAACTAATGGATTAAAAATGGAGAAAAGTTGTCTACTGTAGGAAATCTTACAGCTAGTGTTTCCCACCCACTGGGGCGTGACCACTTGTGCTGTATATGCTGATGTGGAGCTTGCATCCAGCCTCTATTTCAGTTTCTTTGATATGGTTGCAGATTTCAGTTTTTGGTCTTCGTTTTAGCATAGGATTCTGATTTGTGAGTTTACCCCTAAATAAATAACCATCTATTTTTTCAATTCTGAGCTAGTATGGGATTTCTTTTAAGCCTCTTTCCTCAGTCATCATGAATTATTTTTAACACATCAGAAAAATTGCAAATTTTAAGAAGATGAGATCACAAAACTACTGCCATAAAACATGTAGAAATGATAAGTTCAGCAATGTGGCAGGATATAGAATAAACTTGCACAAGTAAATACTTTTCACTACACCAACAATGAGCATATAGAGGAAGAAATTGTGGAATGCTACTATTCATAATTTCCTCAAAGAAAATATCAAAGAATAAACTCAGTAAAAGAAGTAAATAATCCCTACAAATAAACTTTGAAAACTGAAAAGAAAGTAAAAAAGGAAGATACTGGAAAATGTAAAGACAGTATCATGGATTGTTCAAATTAATATTATGAAAATAACAATTCTGCCAAAGCCATGAACAGACCCAGTGCAATCCCAATCAAATCTCAATCTCCTTCAGCACAAAAACAAAAAAAGTATCTTAAAATTCATGTGGAACTACAAAGAATTTGGATAGCCAAAACTAATCTTCATAAAAAATAGCAAAGATGAAGGGATTACTAACCCAGATCTCAAGACATATACGGAGTCATGGTCATAAAAACAATGTGGTTGAAGAACAAAAGCAGACAGTTAGACTAGTGGAAAAAATGGAAGACCCAAACACGAGTATGCAGAACCAGCCACTTAATATCCAACAAAGAAGTGGAACAAATACACGGGAACAAAGAAAGCACCATCAATTATGCTGAAAAAGTTAGACACTCACTTACACCATGTCTATGATCATGCACAAAAGATAACTTGAACTGTATCAAAAATCTAAAGATGAAACTTGAACTCTGATACTGCTAGAAGAAGACTTGTGCAGAGCCCTACGTGATATTGGTATAGGAAGTTTTTTGAACTAAATTCTACTTGCCAAATAATTAAGGCCAACAATTGACAAGTGGAATATCATTAAAATTTACAACATCTGAAACAACCAGAAAAACCAAAAAAATAAAAACAATAAAAACCATGAAGGGGGTTTCACAGAATGAAAAATAATACTTTACAGCTCTACATTCAACAGAGAATTAATATCCAGAATACATAGACAACTCAAAAATAAATGGTCTAACAAACAAAGTAATAAACAAAAATCCATTCACAAATGGGCCTAGGATCTGAACTTAAACTGTCTTTTTGGAAGTTCTTAAAAATAAGACAAAAATGGCTAAGAAATAACTTAGAAAATGTTCATCATTCTTATAAAGTAAGGAAATACTAACCAAAGTAACATTATATTTCATCTTATTGCAATCAGAATGACAAGGGTCATCAAAACAACTGACAATAAATTACGGAGGGAATATGGGAAAAGAAAACCCTTATTTGCTGTTGGTGAGATTGCAGACTCATCCCACCAGTATGTAAATAAGTATGGGCCAGTTGTGGTGGTTCAAGCTGGTAGGATTTGCTGAAGGAGGCAGAAGCAGGAGGATCATGAGTTTCGAGGCCAGCCTGGGCTACACATTTTGCGGAGCAGTGGTGGCACACGCCTTTAATCCCAACACTTGGGAGGCAGAGGCAGGCCGATCTCTGTGAGTTCGAGGCCAGCCTGGTCTACTTTAACAAGAGGGACTGCTCGTTGGGGTTTCTGTCCCACCCAGTACCCCACAGCCGGCAAGCCCAAAAGAAAATCACACAGCAATCTCCATAAGATTATAAACTGATTGTCCCATTAGCTCAATCTTTTTATTAGCTCTTGTAGCTTATATTAATCCATTATTCTTATCTATGTTAGACACGTGGCTCGGTACCTGTCAGCTGGGCTGGCTACATCTTGCTTCTCAGTGGTCTCGACTGGAATGGGAGGAATGGGCTTTCTCCTTTCCAGCATTCTCCTGTTCTCATTTCCCTACCTCTACTTCCTGCCTGGCCAATCAGCGTTTTATTAAAATATATGATTGATAGAATACAGGCAATTCTCCCACACCACTTCCCCCTCTTTTTTTTTAACAAAGGAAAATATCCATAGTCCATTTGTTGGGAATGTGGGAGTAGTATTCCAGGCTACTTCCGGCTGGTTGGGGGCACTGATAATCTTATGGGGATGTAAAGAAATCTTAGAATTATCATTAAGTGCTGCCTGGAGTATCCTGTGAGTCTTGATCATCTCAGGCAGCAGTCTTGAATCTGTTTTGGATGTAGAACTTAGACATCTGGGCCATCTGTTACTGTCAGAGATTTCTCAGGTGGTCTTTCTTGATCAAACTGGATTTTTCTTAACTCAGAATGAATCGAGAGCCTTTCATTTTCTGTGGAAGCAAAAGCAAAATTTCTTCTCCAGAATAACATACCTTTTTACCCCAATTTATTAAAATACATGATTGACAGAATACAGACAATTCTCCCGCACCAGTCTCCAAGAGCTAGGGCCAGGACAGGCTCCAAAGCCATAGAGAAAACCTGTCTCAAAAAATCAAAATAGAAAAAAGAAAAAAAAGTATGGCAAATTTTCAAACAGATAATAATATACCTACCAAATCACCCAGCTCTACCACCCCTTAGCATATGCCCTAAACTCCTATATTCTGCTCCACAGATACTTGTTCAGCTATCTCTGCTACTTTCTTCAGAATAGGTAGAAAATGAAAACAATCTAAATATCCTTAAACTATCAGATGGATAATGATATTACAGTGGATATACACTATGGAATATTATTCATCTATAAAGAAAAACAAATCGGGAATTTTGCAGGTGAAAGACCCTACAGACCCCCTCCTCAAAACCCGTAGCTAGCATGCTCCCCGGGAGAACGTCCTGTTTGCTTAAAAGATTCTCAAGATCAGCAGCTAGCCTGTTCTCATGAGGACATCCCATTTGCTTAGGAAAGCAGGATGTCAACGAGATAGGATGACTGCAAAGCAGGATATCTATAAAGATAGGACAAAGCAGGATGGCTGAAAAACAGGATACCTATAAGATAAGAACCGGAGATCTATTGCCAGACATCCATGCTGGGAGAGGAAAACCATTCATGCCCCCTGCCTCATTCCGACCGACCGATAACCACGCTTTTCTGCTTCTGTAAAACTTGCTTTTTGCTGCCCTCTGTCCTATAAAAAGCCCTCCTCCCAGCCAGCAGGTGCGCAAGTCCTCCGAAAGACTTTGCTGCCCGCAGGTACCTGTGTTTACCCAATAAACCTCTTGCGATTTGCATCGTGTGGTCTCTGCCTGTTCCTTGGCTTCGGGGAGGACTCCTCCTGAGAGAGAAGGTCCTCTTCAAGGGTCTTTCAGCAGGTAAATGGATAGAAATAGAAAAGATAACATGGAGTGGGGTAACTCAGACCCCAGAAATATGAATGTCCCATGTTCTTTTTAATATAAGACTCCTAGTTCATAATCTTCAGATGTGAGTACCTAACCTGGAATAACTACAAAAGTCAGGAAATAAAATGGATTATTGCAAAGGATGAGGGGAAGCACTAAAGAGAAGAATGGAAGGATAGAGGTGATCTGATAAGAGAAATGGGAAAAATGGGGAGAGAGGCTCTAATTAGAAATTGGAAGATGAATATGGAAAAGAAAGAATAAGGATGTCTGAAAATGCAATAAGGTATTGTGCTACTGTCTACACTTAAAAAATGTACAAGAAGCCGGGCGGTGGTGGTGCACGCCTTTAATCCCAGCACTCGGGAGGCAGAGGCAGGCGGATCTCTGGGAGTTTGAGGCCAGCCTGGTCTACAAGAGCTAGTTCTAGGACAGGCACCAAAGCTACAGAGAAACCCTGTCTCGAAAAGCCAAAAAAAAAAAAAAGTACAAGAAGCTATTTTTTGAGTTGTTAGTCAAGATTGCTCAGGAGATTCATAAAACATTATCAGCTTCCACCCCACCACCAGCAATAGGTAAGTTTCTATTACTAAAGTCATCATGCACTTGAGATGCAAGACCCAGCAGTCCCTGAGCTGATCTGGCCTGAATGCGTCTTCCCTGATGACTAGCTCTCATGGTACCAGCATGTGTCATGCAAATTTTCAAAACAGGGAGGCAACTAACATTTCTACTCAGTAATGACACCTATAAACCATAACAACCAATATGGCAAGATAGCCCTAAGGGTGCAATAGTGGCACATATATGTTTGTGGTAATCCATAGCACTCTAGTTGAACTAACAAGTGAGAAACCTATGGTATTGAAACTTAGCCAACAATTCACGCTAAATATTTGTTTGTTATACTCACACATAAATGTACTCCTCATCCTTCTTTATGGCAACTTCTCTTTGTAACAGTCTGAGAATGTTACAGAAAACTTCAATGTATGATAAGGAGAGTTTTTAGAGCACAGTCCCAAATGAAACATACATCATACCATTCCTGAACATGAGGCTCAGAAGTCCTTGAGAAAGGAGGAATAGAGCAATTGTCAGAGCCAGTGAAACAGAGAGTTTACTGCATTCCTTAGGAATGTCAGGAACTACACCCATAAAAATCTCACCAATGACTACCTAAACATGAGCTGAATAAGGAGAACAATGATAGACTTCTTATAATGAATGGGGTAAAAACTATGAGGACAACTCTTCACAAAGACCCACGGGCAACCAATAAATGCTGAGAGCAAGATGGTGTCAAAAGAGAAGACAAATAAAAATTTAAAAAGTAAAAACAAGGTACTATGTTTTTGGAGGGAGAAAATAAATTTATGAGCCTTCTGTAAAGTGTTTTTTACTATCAAGTGTGAATAAGTGAAAAAAAATATTAAACTATAGGAGAAAAAAAATCCACACAAGACTGAATACAGAAACAAAGGAATGAAGAACTAACAAATGTAACAAAATAACTATTATCAGTTGTGCACTTGTTTAGTTACCTCTTCTGTTGTCTTTATCTTCTTTCACACTTTCATTGTGCCTAATATTTTGTAGTGACATAATATTCCCCCATTTGATATTGTTTGGTTTATCCTCTGCTTATATTATAGTGCTGGAGTTGAGACCCAAACACTCTTGGAGACAGCAGTACTCCAAGGAAAATTTAATTATGGCCAGGCCCACTTGTTCCCCACAAGAAGAGAAAAGTAGCAACTAAGCTACAGCATGAGGATTCCTGTATAAGTCCTTTATGACCTTTGAAAGGAAACAATGCTTAGAAAAGGCAGAACTTTTGTGATTAACTCCTAGCAAAACAGATTGTATAGAGATTTTTAATGTCACTGTCGCTGGCAAATTTCGAAGAAACTTGTTTCCCAAGCCAGGTCGACCTGATTTCCAGAAGGTCTTTGTGATCTGTTGTTTAGAAAAACAGTCTGCACAATAGAACATAAGTCTCATCCTATCTACAAAGAACAAGTGCAAATACCAAGGTTCTGGAAAACAGTCTGGAAGCTGTTCTCTTTGTACTTACCATGAGATGTGTACTAACACATGGTATCTTGCAAAAGTCTAATTTAAGTTGATTATGAATGACCTTTAATTATATCTTTTTGTTTCCACCCTTGCATACTTTGTTTTGAAATAAATTAATCACATCATTCTACTATGAATCCATTTCTAAAGTGAGTTATCTATAATTTTAATAACATTTTACACTTACATGTAGAAAGCACAATTACAGAAAGCATTAGAAGAGCCAGAATTGTTAAACAGGCTTTTTCTCTTCAAGGGAAGATGACTAATGGACTGGATGTTTTCTAATAACCTGGTGATCTTTTTGCTATTCTATGGAGCCAGCCTTCTGGAATCTCCCAAATCCTGAGCATTGTTTAGGCCCTAATCCTGGGCTTTGCCTGTCAGTGAATAGAAACCATGCTTAGGAAAGAGGTCGCATACAATTTGCATCCTCCATCAATAGAATCAATTCATCCTTATGCTTATCACAAATCCTTCCTCCCCAGACCCTTACCCTGAGCACTGTTTATTAAACAGTTCTGTAAACAGAACTCTTTCTTATTGTAAAGGTCACAGGACCTTTACTAGAGATGTATTTTGCAAGGGAGTTTCCTTGCAGCCATTCCTAAAACTTTGTTAGAATAATTGTCACATGGAGACATTTTCCCTAAATTTAATGTATTTAAGTGTAAGAAAAATAAGTCACCAGGTCAGACTCAGGAAGTTTTTGACTCAGCACCTGCTACCATGGTGCTGACCCAAGTTTAATTCCTTAAGTGGATTCCTTCCCTGTGGACTGTGACAATGTAGGGTCCCCCAACACATACCTATTTGTGTAATTTCATATTTTAACATCCATTACAGAATTGTGGCTTACCATTGACACAGTATCATAAGGTTTGCACTTCTTGTTTACTAAGGAGTTTTCTAAGTTAACAAGGTTTTGTGCTTCCATCCATTATTTTTTATTTTTAATTTAGATTCTGAACACTCTTAGGTAGCAATATACTGTTCTGTTTTTTATTTAATGATAATTTTATCCCAAGTGCAATTTAGATGTATCAGATTTATTCATTTTTCTTTTCAAAGATCAACAGTCATTTCATTCCCTCCGGAACATCAAGCTTTCTTCTCACAAATGAATCAACAGTCTTATTAGCTCTCTATTCTGGGTTACTTGTGGCTGTAACATTGCTATCATTTATAAGGGCCCCACAAGGGGTGGTGGCATATAGGCTGAGGTTGGCAGGAGATAGACAGATAGGTAGATACACGCAGAGAGAGCTGGAGTATAGAGTTTATTTAGTGGGTTACTGAGTGGAAAGGGAAGGGGGAAGGGGAGAAGGTAGGGAAGAGAGAGAGGCAGGAGGTGCCTCTCCAGAAGGGAAGAGAGAGAGAGAGAGAGAGAGAGAGAGAGAGAGAGAGAGAGAGAGA
>JABTXL010001118.1:611964-622787 GCA_025134845.1 Neodon shergylaensis | reverse complement strand
AGAGAGAGAGAGAGAGAGAGAGAGAGAGAGAGAGAGAGAGAGAGAGATTCACTTACCTTGGCTGAAAAGGGAAGTTGGGAGTAGGCAGCATTTGTCTCTTAAAGGGACAAGGTACCCATTTAACAGACCAGGCCAGCAGATTACAAACATTCTCTGTTTTTTGAGTAACAAATTTATCTGTAAATCATTACACCAATATTCATTAGCATCTTACCTGTCAGTTCAGTTTGCTTTACAAAATCTGATATTTCTTTATGTTATTTGAAAATTTTCATTGTTATTTCAAAAGGGCTCTAAATTATATAATTAATAATTATATAATTAAATTAATTAAATAGAGTATTCTATTTGAGAGTGTACCACTGTTTTTCCTTTATTTTCAGTTTCTTTATATTTTTTTCTTTTAGTTCTGTTGACTAGATAATATAAATGTTCATATTTTAGTTAACTGATTTCTTTGCTTGGTCAAGACTACTGTTGAACTCTTCTACTCACATTTTGAGCTAATACTAATTTAATAGTTAAAGTTCCCATTCACAATATTTTTTGTTTTCTTCCTCCTTTGTAATATATTTCACTATTGCTGGAGAGATGGCTCTGTTGAGGAGGAATGATTGGCTCCAGCATCCACATTGGCATGTTTACAGCTCTAGATTCAGGGGAACTGACAGCCTTTTGCCTTCACAAGTACCGATGTGAATGTGTTTGCACACTTCTATACAAAAATAAAATTGAAAATTAATTTCTAATTTTTCCATGTTCTAATGAAAATAGATTTTTATATAATATGTTCTGATTACAATTTTCCCTCCTGCAAATCCTCCAAGATCCTCTCCACCTTCCCTCTCCTCCAAATTCACAACCTTGCTCAACCTCAAAACAAAATAAAAGTAAAAATGTAATAAGAAAATAATGTAAGACATAGCAAAAACAAAAAGGGAAAAAAAAAACAAAACAAAATGAAACAAACCAAAAAAGGACAAAATAATAAACAGAAGAAAGATAAGCATGGAAAAATCTTTTTAAATGTTATTAATATTTTGATGGTACTAGTGTGTTGCTTTGCTCATACAGCTCAGCATCTTTATGGGATATACTTTAAACTCTTTATTTTGGGGAGTGCCATCCCTTGAGATTCATTTGTTTTTTTATCTAGATTTTTTTTACTTCTTTCTTCCTTCATCTTCTTTCTGGGATACCTACATTTAATCATACAATGACCATTACTACATACAGGCCTTTTTCTTTGTTAAAAATAATAAAATATTAAAATTATTATTTTTTATTTATTGAAAAAAAATCCCTGTTTCCTCCCAGCCTCCCACTTCCCTCCCCCTCGTCCCGACCCTCTCCCCCTCCCACCACTCCTCTCCCCCTCCCTCTCCAGTCTGAAGTCCAGTCAGGGTTCCCTGCCCTGTGGAAAGTCCAGGGTCTTCTCGCCTCCATCCATGTCTAGGAAGGTGAACATCCAAACTGGCTAGGCTCCCACAAATCCAGAACATGAAGTAGGATCAAAACCCAGGGCCATTGTCCTTGGCTTCTCATCAGCCCTCATTGTTCGCCATGTTCAGAGAGTCCGGTTTTATCCCATGCTTTTTCAGTCACAGTCCAGCTGGCCTTGGTTAGCTCCCAATAGATCAGCCCCACTGTCTCGGTGGATGGGCGCACCTCTCGTGGTCCTGACTTCCATGCTCATGTTCTCCCTCTTTTCTGCTCCTCATTGGGACTTTGGGAGCTCAGTCCGATGCTCCAGTGTGGGTCTCTGTCTCTATCTCCATCCATCGCTAGATGAAGGTTCTATGGTGTTATGCAAGATATTCATCAGTGTGGTTATAGGATAGGGTCATTTCAGGTTCCCTATCCTCAGCTGCACAAGGAATTATCTGGGGACATTGCTCTGGGCACCTGGGCGCCACTCTAGGTTCATGTCTCTTACCAACCCTAAGGTGGTTCCCTTAATTAGGTTATGTGATTCCCTGCTCCTCTCTCCAACATTGTTTTATCTCCAATCATCGCGTTTCCCCAAGTACCTCCCCTCCTCCCCTTCTCACTTTTCTCTCGCCATATCCCCTTACCCCCATTCCACCCTACCACCAAGGTCCCAATTTTTTGCCCAGCACTCATGTCTATTTCCCATAGCAGGGATAATAACTATATGTTTTTCTTTGGGTTCACCTTTTTATTTAGCTTCTTTAAGATCACAAATTATAGACTCAGTGAATATATTTATGGCTAGAAACCAATTATGAGTGAGTACATGCCATGATCCTCTTTTTGGGTCTGGGTTACCTCACTTAGGATAGTGTTTTCTATTTCCATCCATTTACATGCAAAATTCGAGAAGTCATTGTTTTTTATGGCAGAGTAGTACTCTAATGTGTATATATTCCACACTATCTTCATCCATTCTTCCATTGAAGGACATCTAGGTTGTTTCCAGGTTCTGGCTATTACAAATAATGCTGTTATGAACATAGTTGAACAAATGCTTTTGTCGTATGATATGGCATCTCTTGGGTATATCCCCAAGAGTGGTATTGCTGGGTCCAGGGGTAGGTTGATCCCAAATTTCCTGAGAAACCGCCACACAGATTTCCAGAGTGGTTGCACAAGTTTGCATTCCCACCAGCAATGGATGAGGGTACCCCTTTCTCCACAACCTCTCCAGCAAAGGCTATCATTGGTGTTTTTGATTTTAGCCATTCTGACAGGTGTAAGATGATATCTCAAATTTGTTTTGATTTGCATTTCCTTGATCGTTAAGGAGGTTGAGCATGACCTTAAGTATCTTTTGGCCATTTGAACTTCTTCTGTTAAGAATTCTCTGTTCAGTTCAGTGCCCCATTTTTTAATTGGGTTAATTAGCATTTTAAAGTCTAGTTTCTTGAGTACTTTAAATATTTTGGAGATCAGACCTTTGTCTGTTGCAGGGTTGGTGAAGATCTTCTCCCAGTCAGTGGGTTGCCTTTTTGTCTTAGTGACAGTGTCCTTTGCTTTACAGAAGCTTCTCAGTTTCAGTAGGTCCCATTTATTCAATGTTGACCTTAATGTCTGTGCTGCTGGGGTTATACTTAGGAAGCGATCTCCTGTGACCATCTGTTGTAGGGTACTTCCCACTTTCTCTTCTATCAGGTTCAGTGTGTTCGGACTGATATTGAGGTCTTTGATCCATTTGGACTTGAGTTTTGTGCTTGGTGATAGACATGGGTCTATTTTCATTCTTCTACAGGTTGACATCCAGTTGTGCCAGCACCATTTGTTGAAGATGCTTTCTTTCTTCCATTGTATACTTTTAGCTCCTTTATCGAAAATGAGGTGTTCATAGGTTTGTGGGCTAAAAACCAGGTCTTCTATACGATTCCATTGGGCGACTTCTCTGTTTTTATGCCAGTACCATGCTGTTTTCATTACTGTAGCTCTGTAATAGAGTTTGAAGTCAGGGATTGTAATGCCTCCAGAAGTTCCTTTATTGAATAAGATTGTTTTGGCTATCCTGGGTTTTTTGTTTTTCCATATAAAGTTGATTATTGTCCTCTCAAGATCTGTGAAGAATTTTGATGGGACCTTGATGGGGATTGCATTGAATCTATAAATAACCTTTGGTAGAATTGCCATTTTTACTATGTTGATCCTCCCAATCCAAGAGCAAGGGAGATCCTTCCATTTTCTGGTGTCCTCTTCAATTTCTTTCTTCAATGCCTTAAAGTTCTTGTCAAATAGATCTTTCACTTCCTTGGTTAGAGTTACCCAAAGATATTTTATGCTGTTTGTGGCTATCGTGAAAGGTGATGATTCTCTGATTTCCCTCTCTGCTTCCATATCATTTGGTATAAGAGGGCGACTGATTTTTTGGAGTTGATCTTGTATCCTGCCACATTACTAAAGGTGTTTATCAGCTGTAGGAGTTCTTTGGTGGAGTTTTGGGGGTCGCTTATGTACAGTATCATATCATCTGCAAATAACGAAACTTTAACTTCTTCCTTTCCGATTCGAATCCCCTTGATCCCCTTATGTTGTCTTATTGCTATTGCTAAAACTTCAAGCACAATATTGAAGAGGTATGGAGAGAGTGGACAGCCTTGTCGTGCTCCTGATTTTAGTGGGATGGCTTTGAGTTTCTCTCTGTTTAATTTGATGTTAGCTGTCGGCTTGCTGTATATAGCTTTTATTATATTTAGGTATGACCCTTGTATCCCTAATCTCTCCAAGACTTTTATCATAAAGGGATGTTGAATTTTGTCAAATGCTTTTTCAGCATCTAATGAAATGATCATATGGTTTTTTCTTTCAGTTTATTTATATGATGAATTACATTGATGGATTTTCGTATGTTGAACCAGCCCTGCATCTCTGGGATAAAGCCTACTTGATCATAATGGATAATTTTTCTAATGTGTTCTTGGATTCGGTTTGCCAGTATTTTGTTGAGGATTTTTGCATTGATGTTCATGAGTGAGATTGGCCTGTAATTCTCTTTCCTGGTAGAGTCTTTGTGTGGTTTTGGTATCAGAGTAACTGTAGCTTCATAAAAGGAATTTGGCAATGACTCTTCTATTTCTATATTGTAAAATACATTAAGGATTATAGGTATTAGGTCTTCTTGGAAGTTCTGGTAGAATTCCGCATTGAAGCCATCTGGTCCTTGGCTCTTTTTGGTAGGGAGGTTTTTAATAACAGATTCTAATTCTTCGCGACTAACAGGTCTATTTAGATTGTTCACCTGGTCCTGGTTTAACTTTGGTATATGGTATTTATCTAAAAAAGTGTCCATTTCTTTTACATTTTCCAGTTTTGTGGCCTACAGGCGTTTGTAGTAAGATCTAATGATTTTCTGAATTTCCTCTGTGTCTGTGGTAATGTCCCCCTTTTCATTTCTGATCTTATTAATTTGCATTTTCTCTCTCTGCCGTTTGAGTAGTTTGGATAGGGGTTTATCAATCTTGTTGATTTTCTCCAGGAACCAGCTTTTTGTTTCATTGATTCTTTGGATTGTTTTCTGCGTTTCTATTTTATTGATTTCAGCCCTCAGTTTGATTATTTCCAGTCTTCTACTCCTCCTAGGTGAGTCTGCTTCTTTTTTTTCTAGAGCTTTCAGGTGGGCTGTTAAGTCTCCAATGTTTGCTTTCTCTGTTTTCTTTAAGTTGGCACTTAGTGCTATGACCTTTCCTCTCATGACTGCTTTCATAGTGTCCCATAAGTTTGAGTATGTTGTTTCTTTATTTTCATTGAATTCCAGGAAGACTTTAATTTCTCTCTTCATTTCTTCCTTGATCCAGGTGTGGTTCAGTAGTTGACTGTTCAGTTCCATGAGTTTGTAGGCTTTCTGAGGGTAGCATTGTTGTTGAATTCTAACTTTAATCCATGGTGATCTGATAAGACACATGTGGTTACTAATATTTTTTTGTAACTGTGGAAGTTTGCTTTGTTACCGAGTATGTGGTCAATTTTCGAGAAGGTTCCATGAGCTGCAGAGAAGAAGGTATATTCATTCCTATTTGGGTGGAATATTCTATAGATGTCTGTTAAGTCCATTTGATTCATTACCTCCTTTAATTCTCTAATTTCTCTGTTAGGTTTCTGTCTGATTGACCTGTCCATTGGTGAGAGAGGAGTGTTGAAGTCTCCTACTATTAGTGTGTGCGGTTTGATGGCTGCTTTGAGTTTTAGTAATGTTTCTTTTACGTACGTGGGTGCTTTTAAATTAGGGATTGAGACTTCATCCTGTTGAATTGTTCCTGTTATGAGTATAAAATGTCCCTCTCCATCTCTTCTGATTGATTTAAGTTTGAAGTCAACTTTGTTAGAAATTAGTATGGCCACACCTGCTTGTTTCTTAGGTCCATTTGCTTGATAAGCCTTTTCCCAGCCCTTTACTCTGAGTAGGTGCCTGTCTTTGTGTTTGATATGTGTTTCTTGTAAACAGCAGAATGTTGGATCCTGTTTTCGTATCCACTCTCTTAGCCTGTGCCTTTTTATAGGTGAGTTGAGCCCATTGACATTAAGTGATATTAATAACCATTGGTTTTTAACTCCGGTCACTTTTTTAGTAGTAGAGTTTGTGTGTTTCCCTTCTTTGAGTTGCGCTGGTGAAGGGTCTCTAGATGTCTGAGTTATTGTGGTCATTGTTGGACTCCTTGGTTAGTGATTTTCCTTCTATTACTTTCTGTAAAGCTGGATTTGTGCTACGTATTGTTTAAATTTGTTTTTATCCTGGAAAATTTCGTTTTCTCCATTTATAGTGAACGAAAGCTTGGCTGGGTATAGTAGTCTGGGCTTGCATCCATGGTCTCTTAGTTTTTGTAGTACATCTATCCAGGACCTTCTGGCTTTCATGGTTTCCATAGAGAAGTCCGGTGTAAGTGTGATAGGTTTGCCTTTATAAGTAACTTGGTCTTTTTCCTTTGCGGCTCTTAATATTCTTTCTTTATTCTGAATGCTTTGTGTTTTGATTATTATATGGCGAGGGGATGTTTTTTTTTGATCCAGCCTATTCGGTGTTCTGTATGCTTCTTGAACCTTCATAGGTACATCCTTCTTTAGGTTGGGAAAGTTTTCTTCTATAATTTTATTAAATATATTTTCTGGACCGTTGAGTTGCAATTTTTCTCCTTCTTCTACTCCAATTATTCTTAGGTTTGGTCTTTTTATTGTGTCCCATATTTCCTGAATGTTTTGTGATGAGAACTTGTTGGACTTGCTGTTTTCTTTGATCAGTGCGTTTATTTTCTCTATGTTATCTTCAGCATCTGAGATTCTTTCTTCTGTCTTTTGTATTCTGCTGGTTATGCTTGTTTCTGTAGTCTCTATTCGTTTACCTAAATTTTTCATGTCCAGCCAGCCCTCTGATTGTGTTTTCTTCTTTGCCTCCATTTCAGTTTTCAAGTCTTGAACTGTTTCCATTATCTGTTTGATTGTTTTTCCTTGGTTTCCTAGGGTATCATTCATTGATTTATTCAATTCTTCAAACTTTCTGTTATACTTCTCATCCATTTCTACAAGGGCATTTTTTACATGCTGTTTAAGGGCGTCAATCACTTTCATAAAGTCAAATTTTTCTGCTTCTTCTTCGTTAAGGTGTTCCTGTCCTGCTGTTGTGAGGTCGCTGGATTCTGGTGGTTTCATGTTGTTCTTCAGATTGCTGGGTGAATTCTTGCATTGGCGCCTGCCCATCTCTTCCTCCGAATGCTCCCCTATGGGTCTTCTTTTACTGGCTCAGGTCTCCTTGCCCACTGATGTACCTTCCCAGTGATGTCACTCCCCAGTGATGGCTCTCCTAATGCCCCAATGATGTCTCTCCTGGTGCCGGGATTGGGTTTCCGTACTGCTTGGGTAGCTCGTAAACAAAGGGCCTGCCTTGCTTGTGGCAGGCAGGCTATTGAGACAAAGGCAGTGTAGGAGCTTAAAACTGTTCTTGAGCACTGGTCCTCGCTTACAGCAGGGCAGAGTTGGGGGGAGGGTGCTGAGGGGCTGGGTCGTGAGTAAGAAAGAAGGCCCTGCAGAAGGAGCTGGGGGAGGGGGGTTTGTGCTCTCCCCTGGGACAGACACCCCCTGGATAGCACACACTCACCCGTCCAGATGGAATTCAGCACCTATGGCCCAATGCCGGTAGGGAGGTTTTTAATAACTGCTTCTAATTCTTCGTGACTAACAGGTATATTCAGATTTTTCACCTGGTCCTGGTTTAACTCTGGTATATGGTATTTATCTAAAAATGTGTACATTTCTTTTAGATTTTCTAGTTTTGTGGCATACAGGCTTTAGTAGTAAGATCTAATGATTCTCTGAATTTCCTCTGTGTCTGTGGTAATGTCCCCCTTTTCATTTCTGATCTTATTAATTCACATATTCTCTCTCTGCTGTTTGATTAGTTTGGATAGGGGTTTATCAATCTTGTTGATTTTCTCCAGGAACCAGCTTTTTGTTTCATTGATTCTTTGGATTGTTTTCTGTGTTTCTATTTTGTTGATTTCAGCCCTCAGTTTGATTATTTCCAGTCTTCTACTCCTCCTAGCTGAGTCTGTTTCTTTTTTTTCTAGAGCTTTCAGGTGGGCTGTTAAGTCTCCAATGTGTGCTTTCTCTGTTTTCTTTAAGTGGGCACTTAGTGCTATGAACTTTCCTCTTAGGACTGCTTTCATTGTGTTCCATATGTTTGAATATGCTGTTTCTTTATTTTCATTGAATTCAAGGAAGACTTTAATTTCTTTCTTTATTTCTTCCTTAATCCAGGTGTGGATCAGTAGTTGACTGTTCAGTTTCCATGAATTTGTAGGCTTTCTGGGGGTAAACTTGTTGTTGAATTCTAACTTTAATCCATGATGATCTGATAAGACACATGTGGTTTCTAATATTTTTTTGTAATTGTGGATGTTTGCTTTGTTATTGACTATGTGGTCAGTTTTTGGGAAGGTTCCATGAGCTGCAGGAAGAAGGTATATTCTTTCCTATTTGGGTGGAATATTCTATAGATGTCTGTTAAGTTCAATTGATTCATTACCTCCATTAATTCTCTTGTTTCTGTGTTAGGTTTCTGTCTGATTGACCTGTCCAATGGTGAGAGAGGAGTGTTGAAGTCTCCTACTATTAGTGTGTGCGGTTTGATGGCTGCCTTGAGTTTTAGCAATGTTTCTTTTATGTCCGTGGGTGCTTTTATATTAGGGACATAGATATTCAGGATTGAGACTTCATCCTGATGAACTGTTCCTGTTATGAGTATAAAATTCCCCTCTCCATCTCTTCTGGTTGATTTAAGTTTGAAGTCAACTTTGTTAGAGATTAGTATGGCCACACCTGCTTGTTTCTTAGGTCCATTTGCTTGATAAGTCTTTTCCCAGCCCTTTACTCTGAGTAGGTGCCTGTCTTTGTGGTTGAGGTGTGTTTCTTGTAAACAGCAGAATGTTGGATCCCGTTTTCGTATCCAATCTCCTAGCCTGTGCCTTTTTATAGGTGAGTTGAGTCCATTGACATTAAGTGATATTAATGACCAGTGGTTGTTAACTCCGGTCATTTTTTTTAGTCGTAGAGTTTGTGTGTTTACCCTCCTTGAGTTGTGCTGGTGAAGGTTCTCTAGATGTCTGAGTTATTGTGGTCATTGTTGGACTCCTTGGTTAGTGCTTTTCCTTCTATTACTTTCTGTAAGGCTGGATTTGTGGCTGCGTATTGTTTAAATTTGTTTTTATCCTGGAAAGTTTTATTTTCTCCATTTATAGTGAATGAAAGCTTGGCTGGGTATAGTAGTCTGGGCTTGCATCCATGGTCTCTTAGTTTTTGTAGTACATCTATCCAGGACCTTCTGGCTTTCATGGTTTCCATGGAGAAGTCAGGTGTAAGTCTGATAGGTTTACCTTTATAAGTAACTTGATCTTTTTCCTTTGCGGCTCTTAATATTCTTTCTTTATTCTGTATGCTTTGTGTTTTGATTATTATATGGCGAGGGGATGTTTTTTTTTTTTAATTGAGAAAAAGAAAAGAAAAAAAAAGTTTCCGCCTCCTCCCGGCCTCCCATTTCCCTCCCCCTCGTCCCACCCTTCTCCCCCTCCCCCTGCTCCTCTCCCCATCCATCTCCAGTCCAAAGAGCAGTCAGGGTTCCCTGTCCTGTGGAAAGTCCAAGGCCCTCCCCCCTCTGTCCATGACTAGGAAGGTGAACATCCAAGGTGGCTAGGCTCCCACAAAGCCCGAACTTGAAGTAGGATCAAAACCCCGGGCCATTGTCCCCGGCTTCTCATCAGCCCCCATTGTTCGCCATGTTCAGAGAGTCTGGTTTTATCCCATGCTTCTTCTGTCACAGTCCAGCTGGCCTTGGTGAGCTCCCAATAGATCAGCCACACTGTCTCAGTGGTTGGGTGCACCCCTCGTGGTCCTGACTTCCTTGCTCATGTTCTCCCTCCTTCCGCTCCTCATTGGGAACTTGGGAGCTCAGTCCGGTGCTCCTGTGTGGGTCTCGGTGACTATCTCCATCCATCACCAGCTGAAGGTTCTATGGTGATATGCAAGATATTCGTCAGCATTGCTGTAGGATAGGGTCATTTCAGGTTCCCTATCCTCAGCTGCCCAAGGAACTAACTGGGGACCTCGCCTTGGGCTCCTGGGAGCCACTCTAGGTTCAAGTCTCTTGCCAACCCTAAGGTGGCTCCCTTAACTAAGAATTGAGCTTCCGTGCTCCCCTATCCAACCTTCCTTTATCCCAATCATCCTGCCTCCCCAAGCCTCCCTCATCCTCCCCCTCTCACCCTCCTCTCCCCATCCCCCGACACTCCCATCCCACCCCACCCCCAAGGTCCCAAATTTTCTCCCCTCAATTTTGTCTACTTCCCGTATCCAAGAGGATAGTTATATGTTTTTCTTTGGGTTCACCTTCTTATTTAGCTTCTTTAGGTTCACCACTATATACTCCGTGACCGTTATTTATGGCTAGAAACCAATTATGAGTGAGTACATCCCATGTTCCTCTCTTTGGGTCTGGGATACCTCACTCAGGATAGTGTTTTCTATTTCCATCCATTTGCATGCAAAATTCGAGAAGTCATTGTTTTTTACCGCAGCGTAGTACTCTAATGTGTATATATTCCACACTTTCTTCATCCATTCTTCCATTGAAGGGCATCTGGGTTGTTTCCAGGTTCTGGCTATTACAAATAATACTGCTATGAACATAGTTGAACAAATGCTTTTGTCATGTGATAGGGCATCTCTTGGGTATATTCCCAAGAGTGGTATTGCTGGGTCCAGGGGTAGGTTGATCCCGAATTTCCTGAGTAATCGAAACACTGATGTCCAAAGTGGTTGCACAAGATTTCATTCCCACCAGCAATGGATGAGGGTACCCC
>JABTXL010001118.1:568866-602207 GCA_025134845.1 Neodon shergylaensis | reverse complement strand
GAGAGAGAGAGAGAGAGAGAGAGAGAGAGAGAGAGAGAGAGAGAGAGAGACCTAGCGAGCTTCATTAAGATTTTCAGAAGTTGGGAGGTGGTGGCACACAACTTTAATTCCAATACTCAGGAGGCAGAGGCAGGCTGATCGCTGTGAGTTGAATGCCAGCTTGGTCTTCAAGAGCTGGTTCCAGGATAGCCTCAAAGCTACAGAATCAAAAAAGCAAAAAGAAAAGAAAGTCACAGTCCAGCTGGCCTTGGTTAGCTCCCAATAGATCATCCCCACTGTCTCGGTGGATGGGTGCACCTCTCGTGGTCCTGACTTCCATGCTCATGTTCTCCCTCTTTTCTGCTCCTCATGGGACTTTGGGAGCTTAGTCCGATGTTCCAGTGTGGGTCTCTGTCTCTATCTCCATCCATTGCTAGATGAAGGTTCTATGGTGATATGCAAGATATTCATCAGTGTGGTTATAGGATAGGGTCATTTCAGGTTCCCTATCCTCAGCTGCCCAAGGAACTAACTGGGGACATTGCCCTGGGCACCTGGGTGCCACTCTAGGTTCATGTCTCTTACCAACCCTAAGGTGGTCTGAACATGGCGGACAATGAGGGCTGATGAGAAGCCAAGGACAATGGCATGGGGTTTTGTTCCTACTTCATGTTCTGGCTTTGTGGGAGCCTAGCCAGTTTGGATGTTCACCTTCCTAGACCTGGATGGAGGGGAGAAGACCCTGGACTTTCCACAGGGCAGGGAACCCTGACTGCTCTTCAGACTGGAGAGGGAGCGGGAGAGGAGTGGGGCGAGGAGGAGACGGGCGGGAGGAGGGGGAGGGAAATGGGAGGCTGGGAGGAAGCAGGGATATTTTTTTTTTCAATAAAAAAATAAAAAAAAGAAAAGAAAGGAAGGAAGGAATATTTACAGAAGTATACTCTTTAAGAATATTGGCTTCTCCCTTCCCCTCATATCTGATGTGGGATATCCTTCTGTATATGTGTTGCTTTTATTTGCTAATGAATAAAGCTGTTTCAGTCAATGGCTTATCAGAGTAAAGCCAGCTGGAAAATCTGAACAGAGATATATAGAGAAATTAGGTAGAGTCAGGGAGATACCATGTAACTGCCAAAGCAGACAAATGTTCAAATATTACCAATATGCCATAGCCTCATGGCGATACATTGGTTAATAGAAATGGGTTAATTGAAGATATAAGAGTTAGCCAGTAATATGGCTAAGCTTTTGGCCAAGCAGTGTTGTAATTAGTTTCTGTCTGATTATTTGGGTCTGGAAGGCCTGAAACAAAAGAGCAGTCTCCTGTTACATCTATCCTCAGGTAGGAATATTGACCCATGAGCTCCTCCCCATCCTGTGACATGATCTCGATAGCCCTAATCTTGTGCACATATAGGGAAGCAATAATAGATAATTAAACTCAAGCATGTAGGAGCCCTGTGGTTCTCAAAAGTCAGTATATCAAACTTCCTACCCCCTTCCTCTGGTTCCTATATCCATTCTACCTCATTTTCCATAATACCCCCTAGGCCTTGAGGAGAGTGACAGCTGTCCCATTTACAGATGAGAATCCAACAGCCACTCGCTGGTAAGCACCACTTATGTGTCTCTGCAGTTATCACTGACCACTGAAAAATAGAATATTCTCCGGCCAAGATTGGTAATAGGACTAACATGAAGGTACAAAAATAGTTATGTGAGAAAAAAGGCAATATTATGCTTATATCTTATCCATTTGTGATGATTGTCAGGTACTTGTAAGTTCTCTAAATTGTGCATAGAACTTACTATCAATGATTACTCTGAAGCAAGAACTTTTAAATATTATGGAAAAATCTTTTCTTTGTGTAGGAAATAAGACATACATTTTTCTTTATTCTGACAGCAATTAATTAATTTATTATTAGTTCAACTAAGAGTAAATCTCCATTGCTAGAAAAGTTTAGCTAATAATAAATACTTCCATTTAACGTACATAAATGAATTTCAAAACTCATTTCAGAATAAATATATGCATTTGTATATGTCTATGCATCACATAATTTTGCATATGAAATAAATATAGTTTTGATAGATATTAGAGGGATAGACAAATATGATTGCAGAGTTGATGAGCCTTCTTAGTAAATATTTAACATCCTTAGTGTTTCAAAGAAATGTTTTGATTTTCTATGAATAAATATAATTGTAACTTATTTTGCTTTTAGAGACAGGGCTTTTCTATGTAGACCAGGTTCGTCACAAAATCAGTAATGCACCTGTCTCAGCCTGAGTTCTTTAATTACAGGTATATGCTACCACACCAGGTAGAGAGAATTTAAGGTTCTTAGTTTCATATTCTATTGATTACAGTAGCACTGATTATCAGATACTTTCAATGTTTCATCACTCCCTTTAGCTTTACTTGGCACTTATTTTAACCTTTGAGGACTATATGAATTTATTTTCATATGAATTTTTAATTTTGCCCTTTACTATTTATTTTCTTCTTGATTTTCAACTTACCATAAGCTGATAGCTTTGGATTCTGTAAGTTTCTGTTTGTTTCTGCTTTTTACTCTTCAGTTATATGTAACTTACTACTTTAATAAAGTTTCATGCTTTTGAGAAATAACAAAATATTTAAATTTAAATTTGCAAGTTACTATTGCACTTGTAATTAGAGGAGGTATTTGGTAACTTTCTATCCTACGAAATTAATGAGACATGTTCTATGGTTTATATACTATTCAGAAATTACAGAATATACATATGTTCCTAAATACAGTCATTCTGCCTTGACATTTTCTGTTTTATGACTATAGTAATCATACACATACTAAATACCTTCTTTAGGGAAGAAGTCACACATTTTTCTTCATTATTATCATAAATTAATTGTTGGTTCAATGAAGAACAAATCTTCATTGCATATATATGCACCAATGTAATGTCTGCTTTCAAAATAATCTGAAAAATAATGTTTTAACATTCCTTTCATTTTTGAGAGTTTTACAGTCCTTAATTTAGTTGTTACAAATATTCTTATATATTTACATAATATGCTACTTTCATATGTCATACAGAACACAGTTTATAAACCACAATAAATAATAATATTAAACTAAAGAATATAAAATATCCATATTATGAGGATGCTCATTTATTACTGTCAAATTACAATTGTGAATTTTGCATGTCTATTAATATCTTCATTTATGTTATGAGCTTACAAAAGTGAATACATAAAGTAACATATCAGATATTTACTGATGTTCCCATGAAATGAGTACCCCCACATTTATACTAAAACAGTAGATCACTAAAATATGTGTGCGACACAAACCTTAAGTTTATAAAACATAAATTTAGCCTGCTTTATTCTCACTGCTATAAGTCTGTAGAAGCAAACATAACAAATCAAGTTTTAAGTTTCACAACTTGCTAAATTTTGCTATGCAAATCCTGTGTCAGAGCCCAGTTTAATCTGCTGACATGATATTCCTGATTATAGACAATAAAGCGACGTTCAGTACCAAAGTAATTAGGAAGATGCTTTAATAAACATAGGAAAGAAGTAACTATATGGCTACAATTAATAGCAAAGTATAGTGGAATAGTAGTTTAGATTCAAGGAGTGTAAGATGTTGTGCGACCCTGAAACGAAGCTTAGTAAGGTCTTAAAATCATATGCTCCATTAGTCATGGATGAGTTGTCGTGAAGAAAAAGATGAGAGAGACAAAAAGGAACGTGGTTTTTTAACAGTGTGACTTTTTGTTAGATATTCAGTTTATATGCTGTAAAGAAAATATCTACAATCCTTAAAGTTCTTTAAAAAATATCTCACAGTGACTACAATCAGATTAAGGAAAGTTCCCGTGAATCCTTAATGTGTTACCTGCGGAGCACCGTAGAATCTATCCTATCAATGTGAACTGATTCTCCACAACCATATATTCTTATTTGCAAAACAATCTTTTTTTTTTTTTAGCTCAGAGTGGCATTGAAGTCAAGGTTACACAATGGAAATTTTAAGCCAAAAGACATTTGAAAACTTATGGTTTAATACCAATCTGTCAGTTTAACCTGCAAGTTTAGGTTTTCAACATTATAGATCTTACCTTCTTTTCTCAGAAAAAGAAAAAAAGGAAAAAGAAAACCCACAGAAGTCACAAACCATTTAATACTCATAAAAGCTGCTTGTTATCCCGCTTTAAAACTGGGCAGCTAAAGTAAATACCCATCTTGCTTTTAGAGTAATTGCAGTTTAAATGTGAGCACAGGGCAGAACAACCCCCGTAATTAACCACCTTGCTTTTAGAGCACCTTTCATCAGTGTGTATCTTTGAAGCAGAACTAAAAGGAAATAAAATGACTTCCAGTATAGCAACTCTTTTTTTCTCTTCGAGCAGTTTGGTCCAATTACATGCAGAGGACAGAACATCCAACAAGCTGGAGTTTTCAGTTATTTTAGTGCAGTGAAAGGTAGTTCTGTTTGTTGGCTTTAATGGTCTATTGGATTTGTTGCTACAAATTCTTTTCAAAAAGCATGTACATCTCTGGGTGTTTTGCAGATTTGGCTTCACTTGATTGTTACCAGTTGAAAATTAAGTTAGTTTGGTATATAGATTTTACTAAGCCATTAAAATTTATTCCGGCATATCATACCCTTTACGAATAACGAAACATTGAATCTTGGCTATCACTTATATGACCCTGAAGGAATGGGCCAACCTGGCCGAGACAAAACAAATGCTATATATCTGGCCATATGCTCATCCCTGACTGGGCGAGTGATTTCTAAACGACAGGCTGTACACTACCTCAACTGTCAGATGTTCTGCCAAACAGTGCAGTTTGAAATCATGGCCCCCAAGTTAATGACTTTGGATCCAAACAAGCCTATCAAGTATACTGTATTAAAAGCCACTACAATCACTGATTAAAGTACTTTTTAGTTACAGATAAAACACTCCTATTTCCCTTGCTACAAACTGTATTTACAATATTTTAAAACTAAATCAGCAAATAAACATTTAGGTTTCAGAGAAGTCATCAATATATTTACTATTATTAAATATCTGAACATTTTTAAAGAAGTATAACATTTGATATTGAAAATCATCTCAGAAAATTTTTATTGAAGAACAAAAGAAAGTTTTTAAAACTTGGTTTATCAAATAGAATATTAACATTTACCTTGTCGAAAATGTTTTTTTCACCTCAATATGCTCTGATCAGGTGAACATTACAGTTTAAATTTTCTGGCTACTGTGTCAATATCAGATCTGGCTTGCATCCATTAGACGGAGTTCTGTAACAACTTTGTGTTTATAAAACAAAGAGCCTCCCTCATCAGCACACAGAGCAAACAGGGTTCCCTGTCCTGTGGGAAGTCCAGGGACCACCCACCTCCCTCCAGGTCTAGTAAGGTGAGTATCCAAACTGCCTAGGCTCCCACAAAGCCAATACGTGCAGTAGGATCAAAACCCATTGCCATTGTTCTTGAGGTCTCAGGGAAAGGGGAGGCGGCGGTGGGGAAGAGACAGAAGTCTTTAATAAATAAATAAATAAATAAAAAAAAAAAAGAAAACCACAAAAAAAAAAAAAGAAAAGCTGTGGGACTGCAAAATCTTCTGTAAGATTCATATTATAGTTACACATTTATTCTACAATAAAACATCTGCACTTACTTTCTAAATATATAAAAAAAAAAAAATAAAACAAAGAGCCAACTATTCTTTAGCCTGTTTATATCCCCCACCCCCAATGTGCAGATTCTGTTTCTTTCTTCAAGTATCTTTGGCTTTCATTGTCCAGTATCTTAAAAATCCTGAACCACAAAACCTGATTCTTTTCTAGTGTCTTCCACATTCCAAGGATTTTCAAACACTGTTCACCAACTTTTCTTGGTTGAGTACACTATAAAGAATTTCAAATTTCTCTCCCACTTTTGCAGCCTCTAAAGAAAAACCTCCCACTATAAATGCTCAAAGTTGGAACGATTTCTCAGAAGGTTTGGATTGGGGAAAAGGGAAATTCAAAGTGGTTGGTGAATTTAAACCGCTGACAGGAAAAGAGCAGTCCTTCCCAGCGATTTCTAGTAGCTGCATGAAGAGTTCTGAAACTGACAAATCTGTGCATTTCTGTATATGCACATGGTTTTCAAACTGTAAAGAGAAAACAGAGCTATTGTTCCTATACTACTGCTTTTATACTGTTAGGCAAAGTCTAAAGTAATCTCTAAATTCCTGTGACGATGGAAAGGACTTTGAAAATCTGGTTTTCTGTTAAACAAAGCAAAACAGTCAGTCAGTTGCTTCTGTCATCCCTACCTACTGAGTACATAGCACAAGATAATTAACTGCTTTGAGGACCAAAAGATTTTATTTTAATCAGGCTTTTGTGTATTCACACTGTGTGAGCTCAGCCAAATTCCTTTTATCTTAGTTTTTTCATATGATTGAGAAATCCTACATAATTCCTATAGAATTACTTGTGAATTAAATACAATATGTAATAACAATTTAACAGAATGCTTAGAAATTAGGCTTTATTTGATGGATAGTATTTCATTATATGTTTGGTATTTTTTTTACAGTTAAATTGTTAACAAATGCAATTTTGTGTGTTTACGTACATAGGATATTTGTCTTAAAGAAATGTAACATTACTTATTCTTATTACAATACTTAATTGTGTTATGTTTTGGGGGAGTACATGAATGCCACAAAATATGTAGAGGTCAGAGGATATCTTATGAAAGTTGGTTTTTAGGGGAGTGTTTTTCCCCCCATCCATAATATGTCTCCCAGGGATTGGAAGCAAGCACTCTGACTTGGCAGAGGTATCTTTAATCATTAAGCCAATTCTTGGGCCTCTTCTCAGTGTTTATAAAGTGATTTGGTCTACTATATTATGGTATATATCTATAATATATTGTTGAAAACCAAGGAGGAAAAATAAAATGGTTAACATTCCTGGCCAAATATTGCCTTATTATCGGAATGTTCATTACTTGGGTAGTAATAGCTCAAAGGCAGTCTCAAAAGTGATGTAGAAGAATATTAGCCTAATATGCCAATTATGGCATTATGTCCCAGTTTTGTAAAACAAATCCCATAGGTAAAGACCTGTCACATGATCTAGGCACGCATTCCTCTGCAGGTGATGGTTCAGTCAAGCAGTCCTAAGAAATTAAGGTTTACATTCATGCTTTGTTAGTCATTTGTCTACTCAAATTACAAATGACGTTTTGAAGTTCTAATAAAATGTGATTTACTTTTGATTAAAGAGTCTCTATCAATTTCTGTGGCTACGTTACTGCTTTTTAAGCTCAGTAACTGCAGGAAGCCATTACGTCCAGCCGCCTTTACAAAGATGGTGCCTGACACGTGCAGGGCTGGAGTAAAAATACTCCATTAAGATCTTTGCCAGAATCGCTAACTTGGGCATGCCCAGTGTCCTCAGTGTGCCGGACCAATCAGGGAGTTTGGAATGGCTGCTGAGACACTTTGACCAATAGGAAGCCTGCACGCACTCCAAGTTCCTATATAGGCAGCTGCAATTTCAGGGTTTGGGGCCCCCGCTTCCTGCTCTCCCCTCAATCGAGTGTGCCCCAATAAAAGCGTGATCTGGGAAGAATCCTCGTTTCGTGGCTGTTCTTTCTGCGGGTCAGGAAGTTCGCCGCAAGTAACCAACTTTTTCCCACAAACTATGCATAATTGTTTTTTGAGATTTGAAAGAAGCATTTGTTTGGTTCAAATTTCAATTAACATAATGAATGTATTCATTCAATCAAAAAATTAAATACACAGTTATCTATTTAGGGAAGTAAATAATAAACATATATTCTAAAGTATGTGAAAGTGTTAAAAACACAGAGATGTTAGATGTATTAAATCTCATTTAGAGAGTGATGGTTTCATCAACACCCCAAATATATTTCTATTTATGAGTTTCTGTGATTCTAAATTATCTAACCTTCTAGACCACTTGAGTCCATGCATGCTTTTATAATTAAAAATATATTTGAATACTTGTTCTAAAGACAATGCTAGTTTATAAATCAGTATAAAATTTACTACGTTTAAGAATAGAACTTCTTTACATATTCATTTACTAGCAAAAGTTTAGGTATAGAAATTGTAGGTAAGCTTTAATTTTTCATTAGATTTTCTTTTATTGTCTTTGATTTGTTCATATGTTTGATGATATTTTTAGGCAGTGTATTGCCGTTTAGCCTACTCATATGTACTACTCTGTCTCATATCACTATTTCCTTGAATTTAGACATGTAAAATTCTAACTAGTTATGTGTGGGCTACATTTAATGTTAATGTCATATTTATTATTCTCTAGTGGAGTATTTTGGGGGGGGTATTTATTTTGCATTACCAGCACTGTTATCCCTCCCATCCCTCCATCTGCCCACTTCATCCCCCCCTCTGCTCATTGTCCCCCATCCATTTTTTCCAAAGGGTAAGTGGCCTGGGTCTGAAAAAGCATGGGATAAAACCGGACTCGCTGAACATAGCAGACAATGAGGACTACTGAGAACTCAAGAACAATGGCAATGGGTTTTTGATCCTACTGCACATACTGGCTTTGTGGGAGCCTAGGCAGTTTGGATGCTCACCTTACTAGACCTGGACGGAGGTGGGTGGTCCTTGGGCTTCCCACATTTCAGGGAACCCTGATTGCTCTTTGGGCTGATGAGGGAAGGGGACTTGATCGGGGGAGGGGGAGGGAAATGGGAGGCGGTGGTGGGGAGGAGGCAGAAATCTTTAATAAATAGATAAAAAATATGAACTTTGGCATTATTATCCACTTAAAAAACAAACAAAAAAAAAAAAAAAAAAAACAAAGGGTAAGTGCTTCCAGCATACCACCATAGGAAATGGGTTCCAGAAAGCTAGCTCATGTACCAGGGATATATCCTGATCTCACTGCCAGGGGCCCCTCAGATAGACCAAGCTACACAACTGTCTCTCATATGCAGAAATTCTAGTTTGGTCCCATGTAGGCTTCATGGAACATTTTAATAACTATTTAATAAATCAAAGCAAGAAGAAAATAAACAAGACAGAAAATTTGAAACATAAGTGGCAATTGTACAGTGATATATGCCAAGCATTACTTAGGTCTTTGGAAATACTTTGTTGAAAGAGTGAGGAAGACCTTGGAAATTTTTCTAGAAAAGCCATTGAATGCTGTAAGTAAAACTTAATGAAGCATTTAGTGTTAGGTGAGAAAACCTCTAAACAGATTTTTTTCAAGTGCATTGTGGAGACTCTACTCATGGTTATTAAGAGGGAATACGGACTCTCCTATGAACCAAGCTAGAAGTTCCTAAAGTTATATAGTCTAGGAATAACTGGATGCATCCTGCCAGTGTCCTTAGAATTCATGTGGGGATAAGTTTAAGAGTAATGGCCTAATTTGTTTGTCAGAGGAAATTCCAAAGCAAGACTGCATTGAGGCTGTGTCATGATTGTTGCTGACTAATTTAATTCAGAACAATAGTAAGAAAAAAAACAAAGAAGACATTCTAAGATGTCATTTTTGTGAGGAAAAGTGAATGAGAAAACTTAAAGTGGTGAACAAGGATAGAACAAAGGACAAAACATTCGTAATTATGAGTCATAAATACAATTAAAAAGAAACTTCCTTCTCAGAAATGGAAAGATAAGAACAATGTCCCCTGGGCAAGACCCCACACTTCCAAGGCTTCTGTTTGAGAGATACAGTTCATAGAAAAGAGAAAGCTGTAACTAAGACTGCTGCTGAAGGAAATCCTTGATGCTGGAAACCACTCCAGGGAAGTGCCCCCCACAGGCCACACTCAGAGACTGCGACAGGTGAGTGCTCCCCACAGGCCATACTCAGACACTGCTGTAGATGAGTGCTCCCCACAGGCCATACACAGAGACTGCGACAGGTGTGTGCTCCCCACAGGCAGTACACAGAGACTGCTGCAGATGTGGTCTAAGTGAAGCAAACTCCATCTGAAGTTGTCACACAATACTAATTTTACAAGTATTAAAGATGCAAAGTTTAAGTTTCACAGAGTCCAAACCATTAAAAAAACAAACAGGAAACCCATTAAGGCAAGCAAACTGTGGCAGGGTTGAAATCTCTGTAAGGAAGCTTTGAAGGTAAGATTCAGAGCAGATCCATGGATATGGAAGAAGACAGAATCATTCGGTTATTGTCATGTAACAATTTCCTCTAAGATTAAATCTTCCCATGTTGGAGGTAATCTTGTGAAGTCACACAATGTTAAAAGGGAGTTTAAGCAACAGGACACTCCAAGGGGAATGAAACATTTAACCCTACACAGAATCTCCTTAAGCTCAGGAAACAAAAAAATTTGCTAACTTCTGGAAGTTCCTGAAACTGACCAGATACACTAGATTTCCATCTACCCAAGGAAATATAGATTGTAAGAACTGCTGAGAGACCGTCTTAGACAATATGAGCTACCTGGAATTATCAAAACCCAACCAAGGAGTTTGAAAGAGGATAAGATCAAATGGTATCTGGAGAGAATGGTTTCCCATCTCTTAAGGTGCTTGTGGATTGTTCAATGTACTCCAAGTTCCCAGCTCTTATGAGTTGTCATCAATGCTAGGGTAGGTGAGGCATCTGTCTTTGAGTTATTGCTCTTTCTGTATGTAACCCATCAGTCTTATGCCTACAAGTAACACCAATAAAACTGCTTGGCTCACCAAGCTGGACTTTACCAGTATGTATACTTTGGTCTGTTGTTGGCTCCTTATCTTGAATGAGTATGGAAGAAAGTTACATACATGTAAATAGGATAAAATAGATGTTATTTGTGCTACACTCAATGAAGCTGGAGAGACAGGGCCATCTAAGTCCTTTGGAACTGAGATGGGTCCATTATGAGTCCCAGATGCTACAGAAATACAGGATTCTGTGTTTTCTCTGTTGTATTTTGCCCTTGATTTTGTATTGCTATGCTCTTATTCTTTTATTTGGGAAGTAGATGTATATTTTTAGACATTGTATATGGAAAATAAATATTTTAAAAGATTTTCTATTGTATAGAGTCTCTGTGATTGAATGAAGGTGGGATACTGTGAAACAATGGCCTTGTATCCTGTAATGATTTCTCACTTATATTGGTTTAATAAAATGCTGATTGGCTGGTAGCCAGGCAGGAAGTATAGGTGAGGCAACCAGACTAAGAATTCTGCTCAGACTGCATTCATCACCCAGATACAGAGGAAACAAGATGAGAATGCCTCACTGTGGCTAACACAGATAAGAATTATGGGTTAATTTAAGATCTAATAGTTAAGAAGAAGTTCAAGCTAATAGGCCCACCTGTTACAATTAATGTAGGCCTCTGTGTGTTTCTTTGGGACTGAACAGATGCTGGACATGGAGGGACAGAAATCTCTGTCAACAAATGGTACCAACGTGGATAGCTATATCCATGTAAAACCTGAGAGAACTTGGGAAGTAATTCTAGACACAAAAGAACAGAGTTAAGCCCAGTTTCTTGGTAACAGCATTTTCTCAGGTAAGTACTTTTTGTTACATGTAAGCACATCTCATTTAAGAGAGGTTTCCTGACTCTGCTTTAGCTGCAAAAACCTTGCAGCTCTCTCTTTTTCTATTTTTTTCTTTTAAATAAAGTCTGGAATTTTTAATCTTGTTTGGGTTTACAATGAAGTTGATGGGTTGACTGCTAAAGCTCAGGAGTGTTTGAAGAGACTCCCAGGGAAGCTGGCAAAACAAAAGTCTGAGTAGTAGGCTGGCAGGAGACACCAAAACCAAACACTTAAATGGTGTTTATGAATAGCCAGCAGCATGCTTCTTGGTGGTGGCAGGAACCTTGAAACTCCATGGAGTTGTGGCAATAAACATGGCTCCTACCAGTACCTCTGCTGTGAAGCTAGACTCTCAAAAAACTAAGGAATGGGGTGGATACAGCCAAGAAAGTCATGGAATTAATCCTAACCATATCACTTAACAAATCAAAGACTCCTGTTATCAGAAAGAGAGAGATATACAGTAACAGTAAAGGCAGATTCAGATGACAAAAATCAATGATTTACAGTGTGCTTAAAAACATATATAGGCTAGGGAGAGAAAAGAAAAAGAACCAAGTCCTTAAAAATAAAAGATAGCAGTTGGGTGGCACACATGTTTAATCCCAGTACCACAGAAGCAGAGGCAGGCAGATCTCTGTGAGTTCAAGGTCAGCCTGGTCTACAGAGTAATTTCCAGAATGGCCAAAGATACACAGAGAAACCCTGTCTCAAAAGAACAAATATTAAAAGTAAAAAGAAAAT
Source organism: Neodon shergylaensis (assembly GCA_025134845.1). NCBI lineage: Eukaryota > Metazoa > Chordata > Mammalia > Rodentia > Cricetidae > Neodon > Neodon shergylaensis. The sequence continues at coordinate 589,901 of JABTXL010001118.1, read as the reverse complement.
AGAAGTTTAAATTAAAGTCATGTAAAGATGGAAATGATACAGAGAATCTAGATACTGTATGTTATTGTGTTGTCTTTGAATTGTTTAATGACTGAGGAAGGAGCAATGGCTGCTAAAAGACATTTGACTATAAATGCTGCTGGATTAATCTAACATACATATTTTGAAATGCTTTGACTTCAAAATTTAAGTCAAATGATATGCTACTTTTGAGAAGAGGTTTTGATTTTGTTTACATGGAAAATGGGAGGCTGTAGATTCATTCTGAGTTAAGAAAAATCAGGTTTGATCAAGCAAAACCCCATGAAAAATTTCCAATAGAAGCAGATGGCCCATATGATCCAAAATTTTAAAGGATTTCTGTTGGAATTTCTTCTGAGTTCTACAATCAGAACAGCCTCAAAACTGATGATAGAGATGATCAAGCCTCTGAAAATATTCCAGTCAGGACTTGACCACAATCCTAAATTTTCTTTAGGTCCCCATTAGATTATTATTGTCCCCAGTCATCAAGAAATAACCTAGAAAACTATGCTCACATTCCTAAAAAATGTATTATAAATGCTTGTCTTTGTTTAGAAAGTTGGTTAAAAGTTGTTATAGATAATGATCAAGAAAAAAAGCTAAACAAAGGAGTTTAGATTCAGAGTTGTTAACTCAAAAAGAAAAGAAAAAGGGGAAGTATTATGGGACAATGGTCTTGTATCCTTTAAAGATTTGTAACTTGTATTGGTTTAATAAATTGCTGATTGTCCAATAGCCAGGTACAAGTATCGGTCGGGCAACCCGGGCGACAATACTATGAGAATTCTGAGAAGAGGAAAGGCTCAGTCTGCAGTCATCACCCAAACACAGAGGATAAATGATGAAAATGCCTCACTGATATAGGGTACCAAGCCATGTGGTTAACACAAATGAGAATTGTGGGTTAAATTAAGATGTAAGAGTTAGTTAATAAGAAGCCTGAGCTAATAGACCAACCAGTTTATAACTAATGTAGGTCTCTATTTGTTTGGAACTGGATGAATGCGGGACCTGGTGGGACAGAAACCTCTGCCAACAGTGGGAAGGACATAGCCTTGTAGGTTTTGCCTTTGGAAGCCACTGTCTAATGTAATTCAGCACCATACTCTGGGGAATCTGAGGTATGGACCTGGCCAGTATTTAATAAAGCTTGCTTCAAATTTGGCTCAAAAACTGTGATTGTGGTCTCATTCTCACTTGATGGCATTAACAGTAGCTGGGAACTGAACACTGGTACTTTGTCATCTCTTCAGTCCCAAGGATTTTTTTTTTTTAATATGTAGAGGATCACATGTAAAAGATTGCCTTGAGTCACAGGAATAAAATTTGATGTTGCACAAATTTGGGACTAAAAATTTAGGGACTTTTGAAGTTGAACTGAAAACATTTTTTATCAACTGATATCCATAGTCTCTAGCACTAGGGACAGAAGACAGTGATTTGAATACAAAATGTTTCTCAAAGGCTCGTGTGCTTGAGCATGTGTACTCTAAAATGTGATACTGTTTGTGATAGTTGTGAAGCATTTTAGGGGGTAAAGCTTTCCTGAAAGAAGAGCATCACTGGTGATGGAACCTGACACTTGATGGCTCTGCCCTAGTTCCTGTTCACCGTCTTCCGTGTTATTTTTGTTATTATGGTTGTTGTCTTTTTAACACAACAACATCAACAATCTGACTCTATAGAGAATCTTACATCATAATGTGCTGTAACCAGAACCTATGTTTAACTTTACAAAAGTTCTATTCGTTGATGATAAACATTGTTCCTACAACATGTTTCTGAATTTTCAAAGTAAATAAGATAGTGCTTTGAATTGGTAGAATTTTTTAAGTCCCAATCCTACATACACTGGTTCCTTCACATCACTTATTATAGTATTCTGTCTTTAAAATATAACCAGGATATATGTTGTGTGTCTTTGTGTGTGCATCCTACTTTCAGTAGTTAGTATATAACATTATTCAATATTGTCCTCTTTCTAAATATATTTTAATCTTCTTCTTGATTGGCCTAGTGACTAAAGTTTTATGAAAACAATAATAACTGAATAGCATGCAAACAAAAGCATGTTACACATGTTTTAATAAGCCCAAGTTAGCATTTCTTTTATTTAATATTTATTTTATTGTAGATATGAGTATTTTGACTGAGTTTGTGTGCACCAAGTATACATCTTCTGGCTACAGATGGCAGAAAAAGGGAAAAGGCATTGGATTTCCTTAAATTACAGTTATCAATGTCTGTGAGCTTCCATGTGGATGCAGAGATCACTAATGATTATCTGTGACAAAGCTTGTTCTTTCTGTTCAATGAAGTACAACATTTGGATAACACATTCAATTGTGACAAAATTTTCATCTGAAGTAAATATCTTTTACTTGAATTGTCTTGAATTTACCCAGGTAGACCTTCTTCAACCAAAATATTTTTGTTTTGTTTGATTAAAATCCTGTTTTGACTTTATTCATATTTTTATTTATTGCCTCAAAATTAGTAAAATCTATTCTGTCTTTTTCATTTATTCTATGCTTGATTTTAAAAGTATTCCGCCATAGTCACTACTTTTTACTATTGTTAAAGCATAAGGTCTCAGACTAGACCATCATTGTTAAAGAATTGCCATGACAACTAAAGTACAGTTTAGATTATTCCAATCTCTACTTCCGGACATATCAGCCTACTTTTATCATCTTAAAGAATGGTTACAATAATGAATCACATTTTCTTCCAAGAAGTTTCTATACTAAAAACTATTACGGACATGATTTTTTTTTAAACTTTGCATGATGTCATGTATGTAGTTTTCTGCCTAGATATGTTGTATAACTGCTTTCAATTTGTTAATGCAGTCCAGTCAAGCAATCATCTTCCAGGATTTTCTATTGGCATAATATGATTTCACTAATCATTAATGGATAATGATACTCTCTTACCTTCATAGACAATTGAAATTACAGAGGTTAATAATGATAAGATTCAATGAAATCCACTGCCTAAAGTTAGGCAGAAAACAAACAAGTAACATGTAGAAGAATTGTCTTCCTTTTGAGTAAAAAAAATGAAAATAATACAAAAAGTTGTTTTGCTTGTAGTGAGGGCATATCTCATGGGGTAAAGTGTTAGCTCGGTACCTGAGTTTAGAACTTCATCATCCACATAAAAAGACACACTTGATGGCATATTTTTAGCATTGGTGAAAGCAGTAACAGGATGCTTACCAAGACCTGTTGACTGGCTAATTCAGTTGAATCTATGTAATCAAAGTGAATACAAAGTCCCTCGATGACAAGAGGCACCACAGCATGGACAGGTTTATTAATATTCTAGCTGTTGTTCTGTTAGATGGTGATATGATTATCTTATGCAAAACCACTTTTATCAAATTGTATTTTTCTAGTATACAACAGTATACTTTTGAAATGATTTTAACATATGAACAGTCATCAAACTAGAAGATCTATTTACATGAAATAGTTATTTCTGCAGAAGAAAAGTGTTTTTAATCTCTTTGTGTATAAAATCATTCAATGAAAATATATAAAATAGAACAACAATGGAGGAAGACACTGAACATCAACCTTTGATCCTTGCACACTCACGTGTACACATATGTACAAACTCACATGCATACACACACACAACATGAGGAGGGATGTGGGGTAGAGACCTCACTCTCAAGGTCTGGTTGTCTTAGAAGTTGTCAGAAGCTCAGGCAAGCATTCTACCAGTTTCTTCTACTCTGTCTCTTATTTGTTGAGAGCATAGATGTGTGATATCAACCCAGTTATAAAAACAAGTTTGTTTTAATATGATGCTTAGAAAATTAAATATAAACTCTCAAAGGGACGTATACACAAACTTGTTCATCTGGATCAATATCTCTGAAATAGGGTTTATTCAGCTTCTAGAGGGCCTTGTCTGCTTTGTGGAAGGTCCTTTTGTCTGTATGCCTGCTTTATGTATGTTCCTCACACCAAATAAAAGCCTTTCTTCAATGGCTGATTTTGTCTTCTCCTATTTGCTGTGTTTTATATTTTTCTGCTGTTATCTATTGAGCTCAAGGGTTTTCAGCCTTTTAGTTCTTTCACTGACAGAAAAAAAAATGAATCCAGCTTTTCTATCAAGAAACATGTTTAGAACCTCATCTCAGGATTGCTTCTGAGAATCACCAAGTCATCAGAATGCTTTCTCCCTCATATGGCACACACCAAGAATACACAGTCACCAAATGCCTATCTTAGCCTTTGGTCTTAACAATTAGCTAAGTTTTATTGTAGCCCCTTATATCGATTCCCTATCTGAGGCATTATGACTGCTGCCTCTCCATCATTGCTTATTTTTAAAGTTCACAAAAGCAAGAGTGGTTGGCACCACTAGACTCATAACAGACGTTAGGATGAACACTAAGATAGGATGAGAAACTACAGTCAGACTCTCTGGTAGGCAGACAGAGTGTGGGCACAGGTAGTTTATGAAGGTTTTAAATGCCCAAGAAGTTTGGATTCCTCCTCACCCTCCTGATGTGAGACAAACACCTAACAACTTAAAGCAAAGGCCTTGTAGGCTTTTTCTTCAATCAGGATGGACTCTAGTGATGGATTAGTTCAATTATTTTTAAAAAAGTTGTGAGTCAATCAGCCATGCTTCCAACGGATCAATCCTCCCTCAATTAGAGGAGGAAGCCCTCAGAGAATATATTGCAGCCCTGAAGAAGAGACTGGGATTTTTTTTTTTTTTTTTTGCTTCCCAGGTACAAAGTCAGATCCCCTTTTGCATTTTAGAGCATTTTTTTTCTGTGTGTCTGCTGTTTGCATGTTTCTCAATAAAATTCTTTCTTCAACTGCTCTCTCTCTATATATGTATATCCTTTAGGTCATCATATGGGAGAATGTTTAATCCTTTTTGTATTAGTGGTATTAGAAACCAATATTAAAACTATAATATTTTATCTGAATTTGAAATTTGAAGAGAGAACACATAAGATTAATGTTGCTATAATGAAGGATTGCACTGATCTTACAGTGCCAATCCCTAAGTGTTGTTAGAATCTTTTAGAGCTGGGTATGAAATTTGGGCACCCTACAGTATATTTTTAGTTCATTGTTCTTTCTATGAACAAATGAGTGAGGTTTTTGAACAGTAAGTTTCCAAAGGAATCTTCAATTTTGATTTGTGTTCTACGTTTTATTTGTTAGTACTTGTGATCAATCAGAAACTTCAAAAATACTGTTTAGCACTATTTAAAAATGAGTTTGGAAACCATCTTTATTATATGTACCTTTAGATAGTAAAATATGCATGTACTTTATAAAGTACTTTAAAACATTGTGTTAGGTCTCAAACCTGAGACAAGTGGGTAACTGAGGTGCTTTTTTTAACAAATCAAAGAAAACCTAGATTCCAGATTTTCCCAGCATCCCTCAGTTCATACCTGTTATGGGGTTTGGCTGGCATACCCTTTCCCCTACACTAAATTTCTCCAGCTCAGTGGCTGGACTGCCCTACTCCCAACTGCCCTTCCCCATATAATCTAGTCATTTGGTTATCTGACCCTTTTTCTCTACCCTTTATCCGTTTGACCTCTTGGTCTCCTGGTCTCCTGGCTCTACCCTCGCCCCTTGTGGCTCTTCTCACTTGACCAGGCTCAGGGTCATGTTCACTTTGAACTCTCCCAGACGTCTCTGCTTCTGGTGATGCTCTCCCTCATACCTACAACAAACTTTCTCCTCCATCATATTTAGGAGCAGTCTTGTCCTCCCTCTTTTTATTTCTTTTTTCATTCATATTACTTGCATGCATATGGGATTTTTGGAGGAGTAAGATGACATTAATAAGCCTCTTTCCAAAAATTCTCTTGTTTGTCGATGTTAAATTTACAGATGAATCTTCCTGCCCTACCTTCAGTTCAACTTTCTTTATTATCTACATTTTAACACATTTGACATTCTTAATTTCCCCCCTGAAAATAGCATGTAACTCATTCACACTTATTTGTTATATTCATCTTTATATTTTTAAAATATTTGAAATTAAACCAAATTCATGAAACATGGAACAATATCTCCAGAAGTCTTTCATCAGCTTTCAAATGAGATATGTTTATAGAATAAGTTATAAACAGAGATTATTCTGCAAATTATTTGATGAATTGATGCAAATGTTGTTACCATGTCTATGTTTTTTTTTTAACTGAGATAAGAGAAAAACTTAGCTTGTTGTATTTAAAAGTCAGTGTGGGGTTAGTGGTAGTGTCAGACCTTATAAACTTATTCAGAGCTTTGAAGGCCATAAGGGTTCAGACATACTTCATGAACATATTTTCCCAGAGTGCACTGAAAGGATGTTTCTTCTGGATTTCAGATTTTGCTCAGCAGCATTCCATCAGACACTTGTGAAAACTAAGGGGGTGATTAACCAAATCACGGGTTGCCCTTGAATTTAGATTTCTCCTTGATGAAAGCTTTATAATCTCTCTAGCAACAAGTTGTACCTAAAACGTCCACAAAAGATGAATTCTATTGTTTGAAACAGGCTTTGTCATTTATTTGGCAGTCTTCCAGCCTATTGTTAGGAACAGATTAGTTCTCTGATATTAATTCATAAAGCTTAATTTGAATAATTCTCTTGCTAATTTATTCATAAAGTGGAGAGATGGTAATGATGAATTCTGCTTAGTGTTTTTCACATGTCATTTGATGTTTTGATGTGTTCAAAAATAATGATGAAATGGATAAATATTCATCCAGCATTTTGAAATTCTCTTTGCTATAGAATGACAATTCTGATTGTTTTAAAAACTTTACAAAGCAAATATGTTCCTATTTATATTATACATATATAAATCGAAAATAATTTGTAAGCAACAAAAAGCATGCACATCTCCTAAAAGAAACAAGTGTATAATTTAAAACCTACCATAATTTTTAGAAAACCTAAAAATTTCAATTAAGTGGCTTAGTAAATTACATGGAAAACCAGAAATTACTTAAACTAATAGAGAAAAAAAATGTGATCAATGTTCACTTAAAGGCTTTATGTAAGGTTTTATCTAAATTTTTAAAACAAGAAATTTCATTATACAGTAATTTCTTTTTATTCAAGATAATTTAATATATACAGAGACAAATCTGGCAATAAGATGGATATAATAAAGTTTTGAGAAGTGAATGTAGTATTCACTCTTTATTGTTTCCATGACATTACTGTTAAATATTTTGTGCTGTTTCCATAATAACAAATATTACTGTTGGTTACTTTGAGGTGACAGTGGCCTCAGTTAGTATATGTCACTTATAAAGGAGCCATGACAACCAGCCCCAGCCTCTGGAAGGCTAGACCTCATGGGGAATGACATCTCTTCTGATTTTTAGTTTGAGATGCACCCTCAGCAACTACTGCCATAGCATTCTGTGCTCCTGGTCAGAGGAGCTCACTCTTCCTTAGTGCATTTGTCGCACAGATCTCTCCAGGAGGAACTAGATAAGGAGGGGACTTTGGCATCCAGAGCTTCTGTCTACTCAGTGGCCATTTCTTGACTGGCAGGTCACTCACATTACCTCCATTTCCTCTTGTCGCTCTAACAGGAGTATGCTGTAGCTCAGAGTCTTCACACCCTGTCACATCTAATCTTTCCCATTTTTTCTCTTAAGTCAAAGGAGTTGAAGTGAGTATGAGAAGATGTTGCATTATTGGTTATTCTGTTTCAGACTCTGATCACTGTTTTAAGATTAGACTTCAACTTTATCAAGCACTTAGTAACTTTTAATTTCTTTTTTCTTTGTTTTTTTTTTTTGTTTTTGTTTGTTTTGCTTTGTTTTTCAAGACAGGGGTTCTCTGTGGCTTTGGAGCCTGTCCTGGAACTAGCTCTGTAGACCAGGCTGGTCTCGAACTCACAGAGATCCGCCTGCCTCTGCCTCCCGAGTGCTGGGGTTAAAGGCGTGCGCCACCATCGCCCGACAGTAACTTTTAATTTCTAGGTGGTCCAAAAGAAAGAAAAATCCCAGTCAATACCAATCTATAATTTGTACATTTTACGTCCCTATACATGCTCCTTACTGAAATTATGCTCAGAGTCCCTCTAACCAGAAAATCAACAATATCTGTTAGTAGACAGCTAATCTCCCACTAGACCTTTTCCAATCTCTTTGGATCAAAAGAAGTACCTCTTTTCCCATATTAATTCGCTTTCAGACCATAATTAGCTTTGTTAAATACAGGTGAAATAATTTTGTTGTTAATGATTCATTAGAATAATATCATTCTACTGAGACTTTAACAGTCAGAAATTCACCATGCGATATAAGACCATTTGTAGTTTCTTGGTTTTTCTCTACATGATGCTAAGTAGTGATAAAAAGAGAAGCAACATTCCGTAAAATCCTCATTATATAGTCCTTAATCTTGAGTTTTCCCCTGGTTACATTGGTTTCTTTTTGTCTTGCATGCATTCTTTCTCTTTTTCCTTTCATTGAATTTGATTGTCATGACCCAGTTCAAATATTTCATTCTTTAGATGTCATCTCTAATCACTCTTTAAAAAGATATTTGATCATATTATTGGACCACAACACTCTGTACATATTGGTACAAAGACTCATTCTGGATTATATTTTCAATATTTGTATTTAACAAAGGTCTGCTACCAAAAAGATATTTAAAGACTTGAATTATTTTGACCCAGTTTTCTTACAACTCCACCCTCAAATCATAAAAATACTAAGATGTACATTAACTTATATATATATTTATATTTTATACATATATGTGTGTCTGTGAAAGAGAGAGAGACAGAGAGAAATTTTCATTTTCTGTAAACATATATGTTTAGAAAGAATACACAACTGCTCATCCAAATGTTAACATTGGAGAGATTATCTGAAAAAATAGACCATAAATGATACTTAGTTTCTCTTTAGAACTCATTTTATAATCTTTTATTTTTTGGCCCACCAGATACACCAGAAAGATACAATAATCTAGTATATATATAGTCATTTACAACTTAGTTTCTCGCTGGATTTATATTTATAGTAATTAATGTTATATGCAACAATATATAAAAACATAGGCTAACATATTCTAATTATTCTTATGTTTTGGAATATATATTCAATTTTGATTATGAAGCAATAGTAAGTAGTTTATTTTTAAGGTAAATCTTTGGGGAAAAAGAAAAAATATATAAATGAAAGAACCATTTTAGTTCACACTAACATCATGACATCCAATAGCGACTTTACTATAATTTACTAGTCCCATCTTTCCAGTTCTCTTTTGTATGATTATTCTTTGGTATAAAGCCCCTGTGGCATTGTTTTCATCGTCTGACTAGTTAACCGATGCATTTCTACCATTATCGTCTTCCGGTAAAGCATAAGAAATGCTCTTCCACCTCTAGGATGCATAACTCAGTTTTTAGGATATTTTCACACTAAAAAATATTTACTAGTCACTGGATGAACACAAATGTTGCCAAAAACCATCATAGAAAAGTTTCCTATGTTTGAATATGCATTAATAAATTTATTTTCTCCCCTGCAAGCAGTGTCTCAACAATGTGAAAAAATAATAAAAATTATTACCAGATTAAAGTGATTCTTAGGCTTATAACATTCTTCATAAACACTTAAAGCAAAATAAAATATGTGGATTAACAGTTTATTTGCTACTATGTGCATGAAGCATAAAGGAAAACCACATATCCTCAGGTGAAGGTTATATATTTCTGGTGCATCTGAACTGTGGTATCTGAGATTATAGAATGAGCAGAGAATAACTGTCATTCATGACCTACTTTTTTTCAAATGATCTCCCCAATGTTAGCATTTGGATAAACAGTTATGTATTCTTTGTATGAATATATATATTTATAGAAAAATGAAATCACAGTACCCTCACATGCTCACCTAGACAGATGCATGTTCATAGACACACTGTATTCTAATGACAAAGAAAAATGATTGTTTAAAACTGAGATATTTTTAAACAGCAAAGCACCAAGGATTGTAATGAAATTGCACATATGAGAGTGAGAGCATTTGAGAGTTGTTAATATTTTATCACACAAAAGTAAAGCAGGATAAGATGTAATAATGAACATGAATAGCTCAGGAAATTGGAGACAAAGAGGAAGTCATAGATAACAAATTTATAAACACCACACTTTCATATATTGTAAGTCTGCAAGCCTTTAGATTGTATTACATATGAAATATTAAATTATTTGAAAGTGTAATACTTTTAATAAACTCTTCTAGAGAACATCAAAACAGAAAACCACATATACTGTAGTCAAACACCATACCAATGAGCTATGCCCACTCAGTACTTTCTCGGTTGGATTATGGTGTTTTACAGTGAAGATTTCATAATGAAATATTAAACTCCTTATTGCAAATAAGTACCACTAATTAAAATGTATATATAATGAGAATATAAAATCAAAAGGTGTATTTTTCCTATAAATTTAAGAAAGGGATAGCATTTAACAATTGTCAGAAAAGAAACCTGATATATTGATTTAATCAAGTAACAAATCCATTACTTGTAAATATATTATGTATACCACATTGTATTTTGATAAACAGTGAAATGAACTCTACGTTTCAGCAGGAAAAGTTATCAATCACTCAATAGTTACCTTTTAAAATAAGATTTGTTGTAATGTTGCATTAAAAATTATACTAAATAGCATGATGTATTTACAAATGCATGTACTATGAAACTATCAAATAAAATATATTTACATGTCCATAATATTATATACATTTTTTTGTGAAGAGAATATTTGAAATCTATTCTTCTGACTTACAAAATACAGTACATTATCACAGACTACAATGACCATAATATTATTCAGTGATTCTCCTATCACAGTGAAACTTTGTGGTCCTGAATTTATCTATCTCCATAGTCCCCTCCATGCTAAACCTATGGCTGTTACCATCATTTGAGTTCATTCTGCCCTTGACTTTCTGTCTTTTTTAGTGAGCTTGATGTCTCCCATGTTTGCATCTCTTTTCTGTAAGTGAATCTTAAGTTATGTACAATCGGAGTCAAATCCTAGTCATTTGTTCTGTTAAAATTGTCAAGCTGAATTAACAATACAACTGAAAAATACCAGAGCCAAAGATGTCACACAACAGTAAAAACAATACAAATGTGAGCACAAGGTGCGTCGTGAGCATTATGAGAGCTGAGCAAAGCTTGATCTCCAGCTGGTTTATAAATGTGAACATGAAGGATGGTGTTGGGGTTAGAAATTAGCAAGCCTTCTTTTTTACTGTTTACAATTTTAGAAAAACACCACCGAAGCCAGGCTGAGACTTCTCCACATCTCAAACAGTTACAGTAAAAAATATGAAAAACAGAATATATCTGTAGAAGTAGCCATCTTACAGAATGAGAACAAACACGAGGTGGAATGAGATATTCGGTGTGGGAAATAGATGGACAAGAAGAAAATTCTAAATAAAGTTGCCATTGTGGAAAGGCAAATGGTCTCTCTGCAACATCACCAGCATAGTGCTGTAGACACTTTTTTTTAATTAAGTATTTTTTCCTTTATTTTACATACCAACCGCCGTTTCCCCTCCGTTCTTTCTTCTCGTTCTCTTCCCCCTCCTCCCATCTACCCCAACACATCCACTCCTACTAGATTCAGAAAGGGGACAGGCTCCCATATGAGTCAACAAAGCATGCCATATCACATTGAGACAGGACCAAGCTCCTCCACTGCGTCAAGGTTGAACAAGGCATCCCATCATAAGGAATGGGCTCCAAAAAGCCAGTTCATGTACCAGGGACAGGCATTGATTCCACTGTTAGGGTCCCCACAAACAGATTAAGCTACATAACTGTTGCCGACATGCAGAGGGCCTAGGTCAGTCACGTACAAGCTCCCTAAACTGTCGGTTCAGAATCCCTGAGTTCCCAGTAGCTGAGGTCAGCTGTCTTTTTCTGGGTCTCCCCTTCATGATCTTAACCACTTCTTGCTCATACAACCTCCCCCAACTCTTTCTTAAACTGGACTTTCAGAGATGGGCCCAGTGCTTGCCTGGATTTCTGCATCTGCTTCCATCAGTTACAAGATGAAGGTTCTCTGTTGACAATTAGGGTAGTCACTAATCTGACTACAGGAAAAGGCTAGAACAAGTACCCTATCCACGGTTGCTAGGAGTCTTAACTGGGGTCACCCTTGTGGATTCCTGGGAGGTTTACTGGCATCAAATTGTGCCCAACCACAAAATGTCCCCGTCTTTAAAGATATCTCTCTCATTATTCTACCTCTCTGTCTTGGTCTCTAATCAACCAACCCAGCTCCCTATCCCCTCCCCTCCACCTACAGCCTGCCTTCAGTTTACCCAGGATATTTTATTAGTTTCTCCTTTCTAGAGACATTTTTCATAGGGCATCTAAGAATTCTAAAAATTGCTTCTTCAATGTTGACCCTAGTTTTAACCATATTTTGCTTTTGCTGATGTCAATTGTGAGTTAGTTAGCATTATGGTCGGAAATACAAACACACACACACACCACATGATTTTTTTCATGTTAGACTTTGCACATATGTTTCTGCAGCTTTATTCAAAGCACTCTGACAAAAATCGCACCCCCCCCAAAAACACTATGGACAGTTACAAGATGAATGATACGTCTTAACAATGACGTCTGAGCTATTGATATCTTTACTTATTAGGGTAACTAAATTTTGAAAAGCATAAACTCAAGATATATACTCCAAACAAAACATATTTGCTTAATCCAGTGACAGTTACTTAACAGTAGTATTTAATTTCTAGTTTTCCCATCCAGATATGCAAAAATGCACGCAAAACATGTAACTGAACACAAAATTCAGGATAGAGTAACAGAAAAAACCCTTGAAAACATCTGTTGAACATATAGATTACATGCTGACTCCAGCATTAATCTCTGTGATAAAAAGAACATATAAATCTATAAAGAGTTGTATAAATATATTTATGGTGAAATTATTCATAAAAGCTAATGACTGCAAAAGTATACCGGTAAGAAAAATAAATTAAATAATTTTCCTTCTATAAGAGAAAGGATTATTGCGATGTGGTGTTGTCCTGAATTAGATTACTATTTACCAGTATAAAATTATGAACTAGTGATACTAGAGCACATAATTTGAAGGAAAGAAGCTAAAAAGGAAACAAATCAGAAAATACCTTGATAGATCTTATGACTCTTGACGTGCGTTAACGAGTCATTTTCTCTGAATGCATCAGCCAGGATGAATACCTATAAGAAATGCTCAGTCTGAGAGGATGCAATGTGGGCTTTGTCTTGATTGACAGTTACTTGAGTCTATTTAGCTGTCAATATCAATATCATGAAACTGACAGAAAACTTCATTTTGTTGTTTGAAAACATTCCAACATTTCAGGTGTGCTAAGTGTGAAAATGACAGTAATGGTGGAGGGGGTAATTAAGCCGTCTCCTCCAGATGTGCTGACAGATAAAGTAGTCTTTTCTTTTCTTTTTTTTTTTTTTTTTTTTTTAGTTTTTCTAGACAGGGTTTCTCTGTAGCTTTTGGTGCCTGTCCTGGAACTAGCTCTTGTAGACCAGGCTGGCCTCGAACTCCCAGAGATCCACCTGCCTCTGCCTCCCGAGTGCTGGGATTAAAGGCGTGCACCACCACTGCCCGGGTAGACTTTTCTTTTCTTGAGGGTTGATGGAGGATTTATTATTTAACTTTACCAACTTAGCTATTGTAAAGAAATATTGCCTTATCTTATTCTCTAACAGCCTCTAAAAATTTCAAGATTGAGTAATTTGAATAATAATGAATAATAATTTTCTTACTAATAAATTTGGAAGTTAATATTTCTCAGTATAATTTGGACTCATGTGGATATCATATCATTTGGGCTCGATTTGTTGGAAAATTATTTTGATATTGTTCACAAGATGAGGAAGGAAGCTGAGCGTGCATTATCATCTGTAGAGGAAATCCTGGCTGCCTTATTCACAAGAGGACTTTGTTAGATGATTGTCATTTTCAATTTTTCTGAGCAGAAAGGAGCTTGAGTCAAAAGGTCAGAGTTATACACAGGTGACAGACTTCTCGAGGAACTCTTTTTTAAGTAAAATTTTAGCAAATCTAGATTAATTAATGTTTTCAATACAGGTATTTTCACAATTATAACAGTTATCAAATATCAAATATAGACAGTTGATCACTTGTTCTCAAGTGATGGCATTACTGGGATCAAGCTTGGTATTCTAGTAATGGATTTCAGCTCCAATGTTCGGAAAGATTTTCAAATGTGTGGTCGCAAAGACTTTGCTTCAAAATTTCCAAGAGTGAGGTAGGCATAGATAATTTCAAATCTACTTTCACTAGTACATTCTAGCTTAGAAGCACATATAAGCTCTGGATGTTTTGAGGTAAGAATCTCAACCTCAGATGGGGTAAAAGGAACATGGGTTGACTCCAGCGCCTAAAGTTCAGAGGTTCAGAGGTAATCACTTTCTGTTGTTTAAGTAAGCTGGGCAGTATTTTCCCCATACACCCACAGACATGTTAAACTGATTCTTCATTGGATTTCACAGCAGTTTCATTTTTCTCCTTGGGATCTCCACGAGAAATGCAAGCATTCCCATTGAGAATGGATGGTAAGTATTACTGCACCTCCACATGGATGACCTACTCTGAACTTTTACCCTAGTTAGAAGAGAGGTGAACCAAAAGGGTAAACACATTGAATGTGCTGATTGTTCTTTCTCTGGCCTGAAATAGATGTTGACTTTTACATTTACAGTTCAAGTCTGGAAATACTCTTTATTTTGTTTGAAAGCAAAAACTGTACTAAATACTTGGATGTCAGTGCTTCTGTATTACAAAATGGAAGTGACTTCTGAGTGTCCTGATTCTTATTCATTGATTGAGTAGAAATGCAAACAAGAACAATAACATATAAGATGCATGGCCTTAGTTTGAGGGACAGTGCTAGTAGGAGTGCTAAGCAGTATGTTCTTTGCTGAAAGTCAAGTGTAAAGTCCTTCAATTGGCATTGTCACTATCTGAATATAACAATTACATATACATGTATACATTGCTTCCACTATTGACAATCACATCAGTGTTTCAGTGTTTGGTAAAAAGAAGGAAGGGACAAGGCCAGCTTGTTGTGCTGACTCAGAACATCAGCAGAGACATAAGCATTTAGGCACATAAGATTTGTAAAGTTCCACAGACAACAAAGGAAGCAGAAGAACTTCAAAGAGCCATTCTTCTCAAAAAGTATTTTACTTACTGATTTTACCTTTTAGTTGAATATGGATTTTTTTAAATATATAATATACTCTGATTAAGGTTTACTTTCTCCCAAATTCTCCCCACTTTCCTACCTACAAAAATCAACACACACCCCTTCCTTTTCTCTCTCATTAGGGTACAAATAGGCATCTTAAAAATAGCAAAATGAAATTAGATGAGATAAAATAGGCAAAACAAAATAGGACAAAATAAGCAAAGAGAAGAAAATCTTTCAGAGAAAAAGTTCAAGAACTATATGTACACACAGAGACATACTCATTTACATGCACAGAAAGAGCATAAAATTAGAAACCATAATGTATATGCAAATGATCTGAAAGGGACACAAATGAATGCAAGAAAGAGAGAGATAAGAAAAGAGAGATGGAGGAAGAGAAGGGAAGAGAGAGAGAGGGACAGAGAAAGGAAGGAAAGAAGAAAAAGGCAGGGAGGAAAGAATGAAAAAGAAAGGAAAGGAGGGAAAAATGCCTTGATGATATTTTCAAGACTAAGAACCTCTAAAGTATACTTGAGTTAGCTTTGGGCTGGCATCCAATGTTGGGCATGGGCCTGACTTTAAGAATACTTTAAATATCTTGTAAGACTTTCTAGAAAAAGCTAATTTTTCATCTGTGAGTGGTTATCAGTTGAATATATCTTCAGGTTAGGGATAGGTTTGTGCCTACTTCCCCTCTCAGCTCTGGTAACTCATCAGGCCTAGACCTGTGTAGGTCCTGTATATGGTGTCAAAAATCTCTGTAAGTTCATATGTGTGTCGGTCCTGTTGGGTTTAGAGGTCCATGTTTCTTTGGTATCCTCCATCCCCTCTGACTCTTACAATCTTTCTACTTTCTCTTTTTCAGAGTTTACTGATCTCTGAGGGGAGGGAGTTAATGAAGACATCCCATTTCTTACTGAGTGTTTCAAGGTCTCTCACTCTCTGTTTATTGACCAGGTCTGAGTTTCTATAGTTGTTCCTATCTTCTACAGAAGGAGGCTTCTATGATGATGACTGAGTGAAAGAATGATTTTTTAGATTTTACAGAATGCCATTAGGAGTCATTTTCTTATGGTGCATTCCTTTATTTGAACAGTAGTATTTAGTTTTCTTCTAGGACCCTGGCCTATTTACTCTCAAGATGTTGGTCACATGTGCAGTGTTGACAATGAGTGAGGAATTATCATGGAGTGGGACTTAATTCCTGCAAGATATTGATTGGTTAGTACCACAGACTTTGTTGTTACTCATATTTGCTTGTTTTATAAGCAAGTCACCCTTGGAGAGCAAAGAATATGTAACTGGCTTAATATTTACCTGTCTCCTTTGGTAGTGTGCAGAGGACCTTAAAAGTCATGTTAAGAAAGGAAAGGACAGCAAGGAATATGGTGGTCCAAGGATTTAGACATAGTAGTATTGCAAACCAATTTTACGATCCATTTCAAATGATAAGTTCATACAAGTGAAGACAATAAAGAAAATGACAGGAAATTAGTAAGTAGTCATGGAAGCTTGAAAAGGATTAATGGAATACAAAGATTTAAATTGGGGTGAAGGTGGCTGGTAGTATAGAGAAAGGAATAGAGGGAGAGACAAATAATTCTACAGACTTGATAAAGTCATATGGAATCCTACCTTTTTTGCCCTAGAAGCTTCTTTAAGACTATTACCCTATCTTCTATCTATCTATCTATCTATCTATCTATCTATCTATCTATCTATCTATCTATCTATCATCTATCTATCATCTATCTACCTATCTATCATCCATCTATCTATTTATCTTCTATTATTTATCTATTTAAATATAGTTATCTTAAAAGGAACAACAATGACTCTACTAGATACTTCATATTACCAAATGAGAAGCCAAGAATGGATTTTCTCTTTTTGCATTTTCAGACAGTGAGATCCCATTGTTCTCCAAACTTTATTGCCATTGTTATTGTTTACTATCCAGACTAGACAGTAAGGCCATATTGCTACAGACATAAGTACTTGAATCACAAATCATAGAACTATCAAGCTGGTACTGGCTGCGAAGTTTCATCCTTCCTGGCTAACACTCACGGCGGTGGAAGGGGCTGTGCACTCTACCAGAGGAAAAAATTGATCATAAATATTATACAACTGTGAACATTGGAAGTTATAATAATGATTGGCCTATCAATACATGCCTGCTGTACAGTAGTGGTGTAAGCATTGTCAGAGTAATCAACTATTTTCTAATGAAATCTAAGAATTTCTGTGCAAGATGAAGTCCATTACTGGCACCATCATTAAACAAAGAACCTGTGGCTAGACAGGTCAGAGACCTAAAGAAAAAGCCTACAACTAGTATGCTGTTTAATGCACACATTATTAAAATGACACATACTAACTTATTATTATACCCATTGATTAATGAATCTCTTAAACCTCATCAGAGAAACTATCCATTCTAAGATATTCATTGATTCAGACAAATAATTGACAAATTTGTAGAGAATAAGAGACTTCTTAAAGCTCAGTCTTTAATGGAAAATTGATATTACACCCTCTCCTCCCAAGGCTCAGGGATCATTGGAGAAGAGCATTGAATGACTGTAACAGCTGGAGGTAGTGAATGGATACAAGGATACAGTGTCACCAGACACAACTGTCACCAGACACAACAGGGCAGATACACATAAAAACCCACAGAAATTGGAGAGACATAATGCACCAACCCCATGAAAACTCAATCTAAATAAATCCCAGCATATAGACAGGAAGTGGATATGAAGCCTTACACCTAATCAATGAACTGTGTACAGCTGGTAGCAGCTGGGAAAGGGGAGTCAGTTTTCTTTATGAGTATTGCTACTGGTAGGATGAGCACATATCAGTGGAAGGCCTCAAATCCATGAATATGCATGTCAGGAAGGCCACAAATCTGTGATTACCCAAAAAGTGCACATTGGACTGGGAAGATTTAAAAAAAAAAAAAGACATGAAGTTTGGTTAATAGGGATCCTTGAGAAGTTAGGAAAGAGTATGAATATGATCAAAATTCACTGCATAAAATTTTTAAAGAAGTAAAATTAAATTAAATTAAAATTAAAAAGAAAAAATAAAAAATCAACACCTGATATGTCAATATTGCATATGCAGTTTGGAAAATAGTGTATTGTTTAAGAAATAACCTATATTTTATGATTTCATAAAACATAATTTAGATTTGTCCTCTTTTATTTAAAGTACTTCTGATCAAACTAATGAAGCAAATGCCAAACAACAGACAAAGTAGTTATGTGCTGAACTACAGTATTAGAGATATCCATATGGGGAAATGAAATCTATAAAGTTCAACATTAGTATCTAAAGTTAACTCCCAGGTTAAAATTTTAGTGGCTAATAAATAAAACTTTTTCATGCTAATTTTTTAATTCACTTACACTTCTTCACAGTATTTTAGTTCCATTTGATCATTATTCTGGACCTCGGAGATATAAGAAAATATACAGCTTTCAACTGCAATGACTTCTTATATTGTTTGGTGTGGTGAAGTAAACATGTGGACAGCATATGTCTGTGTACATGTTCTTCCGTGTAAATGTGTGTGTGTATGTATGTTTGTGTATTAATGTAGGTGCTTGTCTGTATGTGTGGCAATAAGAGACTGGTGGGTGTTTTTTTTTTTTAATCATTCTGTATTTTGTTTTAAGATGATCTCTTGCTGAATCTGGATCTTACCACCTTGGTGAAATGAGCTAGCCAGCAATCACTGGGAATCCCCTTGTTTTTGCCTCAGCAGTGCTAGGATTCCAGGCACGTGCCAACATAGTTGGCTTCTTACGTACATGCTAGGGAGCCAGATCAGGTTGTTGCAGGTCTCAGCAAGTACTTTTCTAATGAAGCCATCTTCTTTGTTCCAATTTTGTTCTTTAAGTTCAGGGGTCTTTATTATTTCATTTATTTCACAAGATAACTTTTAACAAAGAGAAATCCAGACAGGAAGACTGTATTCCTTCACTGCCTCTTAGAGTTATCAACTCCATATATAAAGAAATATTGAACCAATAAGAAGAAGCTATAATTTTATGAATATTAAAATTTAATTGATTTAGAGACAGAAAAGCAGTGGGTATTGCTTACAATAAAATGTTACTGGTATTAATGTGTCACATTATAAAATGCTTGTCTTTGGCCTATTTTATTCAACATTTCCAGTTCAATGCAATTTGTCATTCTTATTTAGGACTGAGATCACTATTTTCTTCTCTAGGAAAAGCAAAGATATCTTTCTAATATAAACTACAATATTGAAGAGAAAATTAAACATCTGTTTTATTGCTTGAGGCATGTTGTACAAGTATGCATTTCTTATCAGGAGATTATATTCATGTATTCAGTCATTCTTACAAAACTCCTCAAGAATCAATCAATGGTAAGATATTTTTGATTTGGGCTCTCTTGCTTGTAACAAGATTGGGCAGTCTGATAAATTCTAGGTAAATTGGAAAGCAGTTTTGCACTAAAGAAAGGTGTGAGCTCCCAGGGTCATTGGATCTGCTGCTTTTCAGGAGTTCGACACTTCTTATAACAACTATGGTTCGTGTCACGTATGTGATAGAGTTCAACATTTGCATTAATAAACCTTGATTTAGAAACCTAGGCAAAACTTTTTTTTAATAATATATATCATGTATGTCTAGCTTTACAACTGCAACAAAACAGTATTTAAATAAATAAAACTCAAGGACTTTCTACTTCTGAGATCATATTCACGTTTAAATCCTTAGAAAGATTAGGCAGATTTTATCTTCCATTTCTGTGCCCATGTTGGGCATTTTCGACATGAAATTTTTGAACATTGTTGGCAGGCATTGACCTTTTAGTTCAAATTAGGTAGTTCACTCATTGATTTTTACTGCTGAAGAAAATTTGCTATGAGATTCACAGTGTGTTTTGCTAAAGATATATCTTAATGTTTAATTAACAAATTCACACTAGAGATAATTTTTGTTTTCATACTGCTTTAGTAAATATTTTATTTGTGTTCATTTTAAAATTCACAATGTACTCTTTTCCAAATCTTTCTATTTGCAGACCCAAAATGGTAAAGGCTAGAAAGTGCTACAAATTTCACACATGCCTTTTTGATATATTAAAATATATTTTATTGGATGCAGTGTTAATTCTTTCATGAATATATATTTCTAATTATTTATAAGTTACGATTTATTCAAGTAACTATAATCTTCCTACTGTCAAGGTAGAAAGTTAAAGCAGACACTATACAAAGTTATAGTAGTAAAATGAATGAGCTTGCCTTCTTGATCCAGATGGCAGGAGATATTGGGCTTTTTTGGAGGGATTGGGGGAATTTGACCAAGGACTCATAACTAAAACATAAAATTAATATAATTATATCTAAAGTGTCACAACATAAGATACTATTTCAATGAGAAAATGAAGTCATGTTTGATGAAACATATGTACACCTTCAGATTTAAACTCAATATTTAAATATTTTGCTGCAATAGGATCCAAAGTCCACTTCTACAGTTGCAATAACCACATCACATTTCGAAGACTTTTGTTGTCATCTGCTTGATGGCTACCATATAGGACAGCCCAGGTCAAATTCTGAAAGGAGACGATACATTGAGTTTAGTACTATTCTTAAACTACATTTTACTTTGTCATTTCCTTCTTTCTTTCTTTCTTTCTTTCTTTCTTTCTTTCTTTCTTTCTTTC
>JABTXL010001118.1:545253-568856 GCA_025134845.1 Neodon shergylaensis | reverse complement strand
TTCTTTCTTTCTTTCTTTCTTTCTTTCTTTCTTTCTTTCTTTCTTTCTTTCTTTCTTTTTTCCTACCTTCCTTCTTTCCTTCCTTCCTTCCTTCTTTCCTTCCTTCCTTCCCTCCTCTTTCTTTTCCCCACCTCCTTCTCTCCCTTCCTCCCTCCTTCCCTCATTCACTCCATTCTACAGTTCTTTTTTTTAATCTCCCCCTGTTTGTGTATATGTTTAAGGGGATACATGCATACTGCAATATGTTCCTAGAGGTCAAAGGACAATTCGGTGGAGTCAGTTCTCTCTGCCATGTGAGTCCTGTAGATTGAATTATGGTTCTCAGGTCTAACAGTTGGCATCTTTACTGGTTGTATCCACCCACCTACATAGAAAAGTTTATTTTTGATAATCTAATGTAAACATCTCACATTTAACTTAAAAAAATTATATGGCTTTAAATTGTACTGTGACTTCTGGGCATCTTACTATGACAGGCACAGGGAAAGAGAGCTCTTCTTTTCCGTTTATTTTTTAGTGCCTACTCTAATATGTTTTAAAATATAATTCATGACAGTTTTGATCCGAATTTTTTTTCTGGAAAATCTTGGACACAGTGATTTAAATATACCCACTAAGTGCCTTGGCACCTTATCGCCTTACTGTTTGGCCTACATGTCAAGCCCAGAGTTACAACCTGCTGCTTGTCATGACATGTGAGCAGCTTCCTGTTCCTTTAGATCTACACATATAATAGGCTGTACCAGCCCAGCCACAACAAGGAAGAATTTCTGTTTGTCTTTGTGAGGTCTGCAGCACCCTGCCTGTGGTTTGCATCACAGTCTATTTACCACTAACTTAACAATTTAGCTGGTTCATTATTTCCATTATTTGCTGTATTGACAGAATATTTTCAACTGCTTCTCCAAATCTGTGCCATGGCTCTAGAGGAAGCCAGGATCCATAAAATCTGCAATAAGAAAGTTAATGTATCAGCAAATGTCCTTCGTGGGAGGCCCCAGGGAACGGGCTAACCGAGGGAAACATAGGCTCTGTCTTTAGAAACTATCCTGACAAAATAAAGGGAAACCTTAAACTGAGCTGAAAAATGATTATAGAAATCCAGGGTTCCAAATAATTATAATTGGGAAAATATATAAGTGCATTTTTATAGAGCTGATGAATAATTATTATTTATGTAATGATCATTTTCTGAATGACAGCACCTTAGGTAGATTGCCTTTTTTTTTAATTTATGACCTTCTTTATGAAGGCTATGAATTATTCCCAAAGAGTAATATAAATTCTTTGAAAAGCGAAATAAATCTCTCTCAGAGCACCTAGATTAAGTGGTCTTTTAGCAAAGAGGACAGTATATCATCTAAATCAGTTTTCATTTTGCCACTTTTTTCAAGGCTAGTCTATGATCCAAGAACAAGTACATAAAAACCTCCAAAACATATAACAAAATTAATTTCCATTTCCCCTCTTTTATTTTTGTCTTTTACATAAAATAATGCTATTTGTTAAGGTGTAAGAAGGCAACATTAGTATCGAAGGACAGTCGGTTGGTCTTAGCTGCCTAATCTACTAATGTTTTGTATGTCATATTTCTTCAAAGATATAAGAGAGTTTAGTAAGTATGAGTTGAACAGACATTTAAGCTAAAAGAAAGGAAATTGCAAACACTGTCGATATTTAAGGTAGAGACAAAAGGCAGGCCTAACAAAGGCAAGGAAAATGAATATTTATTTCTTATTTTTGTATTTATTATTTTCCATTATATGTAAAAGGTTAAAAATGAGCAAGAATGTGTAGCAAAAGAAACAAAAATAAAGACAAAATAAAGTCAGAGTTACATAACTCTGTGCAAATACACAAATAATTATTAAAATAAATATAAGACATACATAAATAGAGATTTATTTGGAAACTATGTGTCTTATAAGGGATTATTTTAGAGAATACATAAGGCTTCAACAACTTAAAAACAGGTGGACTATGGGACCGGAGCAATGACTGAGTAGTTGAGAGCAGTAGCCGCTCCTTCAAAGGATCCAGATTTGATTCACAGCACCAACACAGCAGCAAGATCTTATTGATATACATATAATTATATTTATCATTTATTAAAATTCAAAGCTGGCTTTTGTAGTTTGACAGTGGCTATCCTTCTCTAAATCTAAGAAGTTTGTTAAAATAAAAATTCAGAGTTTCTGTCTTATATCAGGAGTCACCTGGTGTGAGACAGAAAAAAGAAAAAAATCTAGGAACTACTACTGTTATCAAACTCTGCTTTCACAAAATTTGATTTCTCCCCATACCTATTTTTGTTTCTATGGTACCTTTGGTTGAATATATGTCTATATGAAAAATGTTTAAGTTTTCCACAATGAACAATAAATTTTCCTGCAATAATCTTTGAAATTTCCAGGGAATAGTTGGGGCCCCAAAACAATGATTCCACCTGGTTGCTATGATGTCATGATGCTGATAGCACCACTTTAAGATCTGTTTTGGGTTACCAACTGCTCCAGATGATTCCTACTTGGCTAGCTGACAGGTGCACCTTCTTACAATGTCCTGGTCAAAACTTCAAAGAAGAACTTCAGAAAAAGCCTACCAACTATCAGAGACTATTTGAGGTTATATCAGACTGCGATCTTGTAATTCAACCATCGTTTTAGTTTTTTAGTATCCCATAGAAATAACATTGCCCCCACGACAGCTGGAAGCAATTCTAGGAAACAATGTCCGCTCCCCCAGCAAAGTTTGTTTGTGACGTTAAGGACATCTATTAGGGGTTGATTATACAGGGCATATGGTTGGGTGAAAATGAAGTAAGCTCAGAGATATCTTTTGATAAAAAAAAAGATTGGATGAAATGGGATAATAGGTAGATTAGATTATTACTTGTGAGCTATTATTTATAGATGATTTACATGGTTATACCTTCCTGTATATGGATACAAATTCAAATTATATTTGTTATATTGAATATGCTCCTACTTCTGTTTACAACGCAAAACTATTTTTGTCATATCGGGCATTCATGTTTCTACTTCTGCTTAAGATAGTTTGTATATTGATGCAATTTTAGAATATATTTATTATATCACACTATACATTTCTAGCTCTTTTCAAGATACTTATATATTGTTTACATTTGAGGTCATTGTTTTCATTTGCTGCACATTTGTTAAAAGATTGTTCAATATTTATTACAAAGCCTTAGTCTTTTAGCTACATAGGAGTTAAGAATAATAAATAGGTCAACAGGAATTCTTGTTTGTCATACTAATCAGGTTCTTTAAATGCATAAAGATTGTCTTCTGCATAGATGGGTAATCTTTGCACACTTCAAAGAACTGTAGAATTTGGCATTTAGATAACTTAGGATTCTGTTGACTTAATACATGATTACTCCCGGCAGCACCGATTTATCTGAGAGAATGTTGGGTACCAAAGACATTCCACTTGAAGTTTGTTTTCTTCTTGGCAAAACTGGCCTTTGGACAAAGAACTGCCCCTGACCCAACCACTGAAAAAAATGCATGTTATCCAGACTGGACAAGCAAGATATAAGCAAAAAAACTGTCAAATCTTGCCAATCCAGATTAAGACAGTTTTTTAAACTTTCCTGCCTCTAAAAAGGGTCTAGACCTTAGCCAAATTTAGTTGCTCCAATGTTGCAAATGAGACTTTGGGTGATTGCCCAGGGACCAGTTGTCTCTGTCATTCCTTATACCTTTTAGAAGTTGCTTGAATATACTTCCTGTTTACTCAAGTAATATTATTTCCCTTCTTATGGTGCTGAAGACTAGATAGTCATAGTTACTTTCCTCTCATGACTTAGCCAAGCCATTTTTAATATAAGACTTAGACTCCTTAGGATAGGATGACTATTGAAACATTTTTCATGTTTCTTCTTTAATATTTTTAATGTTGGTTGTAATTTTATGTATGTTTTTGCCTCTTCTTTTCCCTGGACAATACTTGATATTTGTAGAACTCACTCTCTTATTGAGACAAAAGGGAGATGTGTTGTGGGCATTCCTTTAGCCAATAGCCTTTAATATACTGTTCTACTTTGGGCATTGTATCATGTACTTTAAAGGCTAATGAAAAGTGTATGTAGGTCTCTTGAATGCTCAATTCAGTTCCAGTTCCCAACAAATGGCTATTATTTTTGTGAGTTTATTCCCTAATAAATATACCTTTGTTATACTCCATTCCAGGATATTGTGGAACTCTTGTACATCAACATTCATGTAATTCAAAGAAATAAAAGAAACAAAGTTTGAGAAGCGACAAACACGCACAAAGTTGCAGCCATGGTTCTGAAGCAAGAAACAATACAGGAAGATTATTTTTTTAAAAAGTTATACAATATAATTAGAAATAGCTGAGGAAGGATTTAGAATAATCTCATCAATAAAGAAAACTTAAATATTTGAAAAAATGTTAAAAGTAATAAAAAGTTAAAGGAGCTGTAGAAGTACCTGAGACAGGTTTTAAATCTCTTACTGTTAGAGCTGTCTTTGAGAATAACAATAGCAATGATTTAAAAAATGATAAAGTTTCATACAATAGTTTCACTGATAAGATTCCAGACATGGAAAAGTTAATTACAAAACATAGGTGATAGGAAGGTGTTCAGTATAAAGGTTGATCTACCAAGTTATATAAAATGTGCTAAAATAAAAAGAAGAAAACTCACATTTGGTAGTTTAGTATAGCAGAGACAGAAGTTTACAACTAGAAGAAGCCAAGTAAACTAGTATTTTATGAACAAATGATTTTACTAGGGAATTATCCAGAAAAAAATATTAGCTTAGATTTTTCCCAAGATAATTCAAGTTTAAATTTGACCTGGGAAGTAGAATCTCATTTCTCATATGTGCTTCTTTCTGTTTGGTTTTATTTATTGAGGTTGTTTATTGTCTTTTTATGGCTGAGGTTTTATTCTTAATTTGCTTTTGACCATTTCATACCATGCACATAATGATTTTAATCTTTTCACTTCTTCTTATCTGCTGTCCATCCTGGTGAGCCTCTATTCCTGATAATCATCTCTCCTGGCGCCCCACTCCCCCTTGTGTGTGTGTGTGTGTGTGTGTGTGTGTGTGTGTGTGTGTGTGTGCATTCATGTGTGACCCATTTAATTTTACTTAGGGTTGACTGCTTAAACATGGGTGGAGGTTATTTACTGAAACTTTCGCAACTTAAAAAGATGGTAGAACTTTTCTTGGCCACCATTAAGTGTCAATAGTCCTTCAGAAAGAGAGAGTTCCTCAGGAGCCCTTCTCTCTTCCGTGATGATATGCCTATGGGTCCAACTTATGAAGGTATTACATAGGTAAATATAACACAAGTGAGGTTATGAGTACATTCAGCAATGTTTTATCCACTGTACACTGTTGTAATGAGTCCGCTTGTTTGTTTCCTGGCCACCTGGCATCTCAGACCAGAAATGATCACACAGAAACTATATTATTTAAAACACTGCTTGGGCCATTAGCTCCAGTTTCATATTGGCTAACACTTATATCTTAATTTAACCCTTTTAATAAGCTATATATTGCCACTTGGCTGTGGCTCACCAGCTAATGTTCTGGTATTCATCTCCAGCAGGGTTACATGACTTCTCTCAAACTCCTCCTTCTTTTCCCCAGCAATCAGCTTAGTTTTCCCAACCTTCCTCTATTCCCTGCAGAGGCCCAAGACAGTTTTCTTATTAACCAATGGGGAATCCCATAGCAGTACACCATAGTCCTCCTCAACCTCTGGCACTTACTTTTTTTCCATCCTCTATTCCATGCTGTTTCCTGAGATTTGATGTCGAGATTTAGATTTACATATGGATGTCTTGTAGAAGGCCAAGTACTTCCCAGTACTGTATTCTCTGAACTTTTACCTATTCTGAATTTCAATATTAACCATCATCTATGCCAAAACCAAACTTCACCAATGAAGGTAAAAAAAAAAACTTGTACAAATCTGTGGTTATAAAGAAAAATACAGAGAAGATAGATAGATACCATGTCAATTAGATAGCATGATAGTAGTTAATTCTCAAACAGTGCCTATGACTTCTCCAGTCATGAGCTCTCACCATGTTTGTATTACCAGACTGGACTTTAATAATTCATGGCTTTTGGGATGATACCATTTCTATGCAGAAAAATCTTTGTGTAATCTCTTCTTTTAAAGAAGAGGTTTTAGATAAGTTTATGAAATAGTACATTTCCAATATCCACCCATCAGTTTATGGAAATCTCATCTGCTTTTTAGATATTGATAATATTCATTTATTCATTATTGGAAAGGGGTTCGAAAGTTAAAATTTTAAGTTTTGAATATTATGTACATATTTAAATCAAGTTCAATGAGTTTTCATTCTAAATAGATACTAAGATAAAAATTTTATTCATATCAACTATCATTTGTAATGTTGTTAACATTATTTATGCCTATACTTCACTTACAAAAGATATAAAGTCATAAGTTAAAAATAATTAAATCTAGTAGATAAGCGTAAGAATAATAAATATAGGATTATAGCAATGACTCACTGTAACTCAGATTTTTATCAATTACTCTTCATTATTATTCTCTTGTGGGATTTGTTGGCTATAATTATAATTACAGAGCACCAGCTTCAGTACATATTGAATAAGATGATAAATTGTTAAAAATGTTCTCTCTGAATTTTGTTATGTAACAGATACTCGTGCCACTACCACCCTAAAAAATTATAGTGAGACATTACTAAGTTGAAAGAGAACACTGAAGGAGAGAAACAAGTGAAGCAGTGATGACAAAGAGAAATTCCAGAATTAAATTTTATAAATCAATATTATATTTTTGATTTCTTAAGCAATACTTAATTTGTTAAAATCTGTGAAAGAATTAATTCAGCAATGAGGTTTTGATATCACACATCTAGTAACATGCTATTTGATAGATCTGTAACATCAACAGTTTTCTAGTTCTAATACATCTAAATGAAACAAAAACAGTGTTGCTGAATATTTAGCTGCTCATTATTGTAAAACTAAGTTATCTCCATCATGCTGATTATATGTTAATAGTTGTAGATAGTTGATAATTTGATTGTGGTCTGAAACCTGTATGCATTATAGTTCTATGGGCCTTAATGC
Source organism: Neodon shergylaensis (assembly GCA_025134845.1). Lineage (NCBI taxonomy): Eukaryota > Metazoa > Chordata > Mammalia > Rodentia > Cricetidae > Neodon > Neodon shergylaensis. Next base: position 561,714 of record JABTXL010001118.1, on the reverse strand, counting down.
TTATGCACTCAGCAAAGTCTGAATTATAAAACTTACTTTCAGAACGTATATTAGAAAGCATAATACTACATAAAGTAGGATGGCTCAGCAGACAGAGGCATTTGCTGCAAAGCTTGCAGACATGAGTTTGATGCATGAAACATACATTGTGGAAGAAGATAACAAATCCCTACAAATTGTCCTTAGAGAGTTCACAAGTGCATACACACACACACATACACACCACAGTTCTGACCACCTGAAGCTTGGCCCTGACTGCCCTTTGAGAGGTGAGTGTCTGGGTTCAAGGCTGGATGGCCCTGCTCTCCAGGCACTAGTTTATGGAGGAATATCCTGTGCCCAAACCCCAACCACCAAACTCCAGAGACCCCTGAGCACCCTACCCACACCTGCAACCATCCCCGACTGCACCTAGGACCACTGGAGCCTTGGCCTTGAGTGTACTTGGAGAGGAGCCCCTGGAGCCACATCAGTGGACTATCAGAGGCATGATCCTGATTGAACCAGGAAGAAGAGTAATCACCTAAGCCATAGGCCCCACCTGCACCAATTGGAGGAAGAGTGGGTCGGCACCAATGTTAGAATGCATCCAGCAACTCAAAGAGCAATATGGCAACAGCTGGACCTAGTGGTTCTACAAAAGGAATACCTGAACATCCTAACCCAGAAGAATCAGAAAAAAAATCCTTAAATATAACTGTCTGAAGTTGATAGAGACCCTTAAAGATGAAATGAAAAATTCCCTTCAAGAAATGGAGGAAAAGGCAAACAAAAATTTGGAAGAAATCAATAAATCTCTTAAAGGAAGCCAAGAAAACCAAGGAAAAACAGCCAAACAGGGGAAGCAAACAGTTCAAGACTCGAAAACTGAAATAGAGTCAATAAAGAAAACACAAACCAAGGGAATCCTGGACATGGAAAATGTGGATAAATGAACAGAAACTACAAATACAAGCATAACCAACAGCTTACAAGAGATGGAAGAGAGAATCTCAGGAGTTGAAGATAAAATAGAGGAAATAGAGTCATCGGTCAAAGATAATGTTAAATCCAACAAATCCTTAACATAAAACATCCAGAAAAATCAGTTTTTTTCTTAAAGCAATTAAAGCTCTCCACATCCAAATGTTTAAATTTGAAAGTGATTGAATTCTTATATTCTTGATATATTCCTATTTGAATTGTTTAGATAATTTCCCCTGTTCAAAGTTGTATTCCATATATCTGTAAATTATAATTATTTCATGTATGTGGATAAATTTTTAGCTCATATACAAAAGATTTAAAACAACTGAAAAATAATGTGATGATTTACATAAAGATAGGTCATAGCAAGTTTCGTCATTTTCACCAAAGTTTGGTGAGCTATGCCAGCTACATCAGAGCCAACAAAATCTACATCCAGAGTGTTTCCTTTATTTCAAAGAATTCTGGGAAGTGTTTTTTGATAACTTTAGTTCAATCCTTATTAGGAAGAATTGCTAGCTACATTAAAAAGAAAATGTTAAGAAAATATAGTTCAATGTTAGATGAAATTTAGGTCTCCAAGAATTATAAAGCACATATCAAATACTGAGCTTTCCTTGCTCTTCCCTGCTTTGCTCTGCTTCCTATCCTACCCTCCTTTATTCTTCATTTCTCTTCTCCCATGATGAACTGAAACCCCAAACTGCGAGCATAATAAATCTCTTGCTTTCAAATTGATCTCACAGTCACAGAGATTAGGAAGTTAACAAACACAGAAACCTAGTATCAGGATCATGGTGCCTTTGTTATGAACAATCTAATCATGTGGTTCTTGGCTTCGAAGCTGGTCTGTAGGACGGATTTGAGAGACATTGAAGAAGTAGGCCAAGCAAAGCTTTTAAGGCTTTCAGAAGCTATCATGTCACCTTCTGTGGAGTCTGTGTGATGTCTCACTTAAGATGTGGCACAACCTTCAGGGAAGAGTGCCTGCAGAGAAGGTGTGTGTGTGCTATGCTTCCTGCATTGGAGCCTTTTCACTTTTGGCATTACCTGCTTATTTTCTAAGGAATACAGTCTGATTTCTTCTGGAAGGGAAGATGTTTAAGTTTCCAGAGTCTACTAATGAGACATTGCCATATACAGGAGTATATGATGCTAATGGGGGAAGATGGGTTAATATTCAAGCGAAAAAGGTTTCCAAGTTTAATCTAATGCTTAGTAAATAAAAAACAAAAGACAAACTTAATTAAGCAATTAAGACAGATTCAGCAAAGATGGAATAAAGACAGAAGACAGGGATAAATGCCTGTAACTTCTTGAGATTGGTTTTGGGGAAGGTTTGAAAAGGAGTTAGAAATATGGAGAAGGAGAAGGAAAGAAGAGCTTCTTCTGCATAGGATTGCAGAAATATAAAGAGTACAGACTGTGTGACTGTTAACCACTTCCACTTGCCCTTAGCTCAAAATGCCATAAACTCATAGCCTAGATAAAGATTTATATCAAAACTAATGTCATGTCATGTCTAGCATGACCTGCCACAGACTCACACCGGGGACATCTGTCTGATGAAAATCTATTGTTGTGTATGTGATATAATGATTCTAAGAATAATCTGTACTGCATGAAAAAACAATACATGCTGTTAAGCAATCTTTTCTGTATAAAGGATGAGCCTCATGCCTAGTAAAGATTCATTCAGATGCAATTCCTTTGAGTCTTGTGTCTGTTTGTCATTCACCGACTCCTTACCCACCTATTCCTGAGACCCTATCCTGTCGGTCCCAGTATCCCAGCTGAGCTGGTCCCTTGCAGAAGCATTCAATGGATAAGTATAGAAGGGGTCTGAAAGACTAGAATGATGTCCATAGAAATTTAAATAATGAAAGCCAGTCTTAAGAGGTTCAAGATACAAATGAGAACTGTACCTAGGAATTGTGTTAGGAGCCATTGTACTTTATTTAGCCAATGGTTTGTCTATATTTTGTCAGTGTCCTGATATAGGGATTAGGCTAAATTTAAAAATAATTGACTAATAGATTTGGTGGAAGAAGTTTTAGACCACCATGACAGTTGGCTCTTGCATGGATATGCTGACTGTTGTGTGGCAGGTTAAAAGTGAGATGCTGGAGCAAACAGTGAAACAGAAATGTATATTTTATTAAGTAAGCAGTTCATTCTAATTAAAAGAATGTATTTAAATTTGAGTACAGAAGGGTGCAGATATTAAAAGGTTAGTAACATAAAAAGTGGACAAACACTATGTACTGGGAAACCAAGACAGATGGCTGTTGTCATCACAGAAACATGCCAGATCTCACCAACTGTGGGTGTAAAAGAAGGAAGAATGAACTCATTTGAATGTCATCTTCTTGACACTGGTTCCTTGACATGTCTCCTGTAAAGGATTTTCAAAGAATTTATTCCTCTAGGATGATTTCCACTTGGCCAGCTCATAGGCTGCCATTTCTATACTCCATGATCTGTTGTTGATCCAACTACTGCCAAACATTGGCCTTGTTCATAAGATAATAATTTTTCAGCCATGCAGAATGCAGATATTACAGTGGATGGAGGTGTTCAAGCTGATAGCAAAGGAAAGTCTAAAATGTTTTGGCATGTTGAGCCATGATCAGAGTTCCTGCATGAGAGTCCTTGGTAGAGTAATTTGTAAAGTTGTGAGGATGAAAACTAAACTTAGATTGATTCCAAGAAATTGGAGCTATCAGGATTGTGAAAAGTGTGTTAGTGATACCCACAGACACCAAGTACAGTTAGCCCAAGAGGGAGGCAATATGAACATCAAGTACTGTGTTCACAGTGATAGGGTTACCCAAGTCCTTGGGAGTCCATATATGCCACAATTGCTATATATTGCTACTAGATTTAGTGTGAGCTTTGCTGAGTTTTCATCTAGCTTTTGTCTCATCTTTAAAATTCTCTTTGTCGCCCTCCCTATTTTGGAATGAAAGTATTTTCTCTATGCTATGGCAGCCATTTTATGGAATGGTGTAGTGCTTGTTTGTTTGTGTAAGACGCTCACAGATAAACACTGCCTCAAGACTCAGAGGAGATTTGAACTTGGGTTTTGAACAAGGTTAAACTGTTAAAATAATATGAACTCTTAAGTGACTAAATGGTTTAAAATACGAATTAAACGTTCAGAGAGTCCGGTTTGATCACATGTTCCATCAGTCCCAGTTCAGCTGGCCTTGGTGAGCTCCCATTAGATCAGCCCCACTGTCTCAGTGGGTGGGTGCACCCCTTGCAGTCCTGACTCCCTTGCTCATGTTCTCCCTCCTTCTGCTCCTCATTTGGACCTTGGGAGCTCAGTCCAGTGCTCCAGTGTGGGTCTCTGTGTCTATCTTCATCCATCGCCAGATGCAGGTTCTATGGTGATATGCAAAATATTCATCAGTATGGCTATAGGATAGGGCCATTTCAGGCTCCCTCTCATCAGCTGCCCAAGGAACTAGCTGAGACATCTCCTTGGATACTTGGGAACCCCTCTAGAGTGAAGTTTCTTTCGGAGGTGGAACAGTTTGTTGACCACATGTGTGAATGGTCAAAATGTCTACAGAGGAAGATAAGATGTGATCTCTTACAGGGGTGGATATGACTTCCATAGCCCACATAGGAATTTGGGAAATGTAGTCCTTCAACAGAAAAGGTTCAAGGCTTAACTGTAAAACCTCAAAACCCACTCTCCAGCAATCCACTAGCAAGCCTTCCTGTTCTAAAAGTTCAGTTGTCCCAGTAACATAAAAGTTTCAATTCTATTGCCAGTCCCTCGTTAGTTACGACTGACTCTTTGGCCCCAGTTGACCAGAATGATAGAATTTCAAATCAAAACAAAACAGCAAATAGCTCTGAAAGAGTCTTTACCTTCCCTTGGAAACATTACAGAAAGCTTCCACTCTGCACTGCACTCAGCACTCTTGCCTTCCAAACTCCCACAGAACATCCCACTGAGCTCTCAACACTCAATGGCTTTTTTTTTTTCACAAAGTTCCAAAGCCTTTTGCAATCCTCAAAAAAACACTGGTCAGGTCTGTCACAGCAGAACCCCACTGTGCTGGTGTCAACTTGTCTTTGGTAGGATTGTTATTGCTTCAACAAACCACAGTGATCTAAAAGCAAAATGGGGTTCATTGGGCTTACACTTCCATAGCACTATACAGCACTAACAGAGGGAATTGCATATTCAAAGGTTACGGTTTCATGTTTGTGAAGACTGGGGAGCATGTTTCCATGGGAAATTACAATATCAAATGTTACTGTAGGCTGAAACATAATCACTTGCAATTCATGTTTCTCTCGTGAATTCAAAAATCCCTAAAATACCACCTTAATATGACATCAGACCATGTCTGAAAGCTGTAATCACATAAAGAAAATTAGGGCCCTCAAGAATATATTCTCCTGAGCCAACTTAGACACATAGTTTACTCAAGGCACTAGAGGTTGACCAACTGACTATAGCAGAAATCTACACATTTCTGTTCCAAACACTGGATAATGGGGGCATAGAGAAACAGTATTAGAAAGAATAATCAATGGCATTTGAGGTTTGTTTGATTATTATGTATTTAATTTTAATTCAGGAACATTTCTATTTCTAGGAAATTATTAATTAAAAATGACAATCTCTGAACTGAGCAATCTTTAATTATCTAAATACATGATCCATATTTTCAGCTGAATACTTCTATAAAATCATTTTTGTCTACTTAATTATTATTGTATTAGGGAAACAGTTGGATAAAAATGAAAAATAAATATAAATACTTTAAAATTTTTAAGTAAAATTGAATTTTATGTCTATTGTCATTAATAAAATTATAAATAAAATTGAATGTAAAATAGCTAAGGAATGGTAGAATAGAAAAGTGAACTTACTTTAAAATCTATCATAAACTAGTAAGAAAGGATGCCTTCTATTACAGTTCATCAAGCCTCAAGATAATTCAATAACTATATAGAATTAAGAGGCAATACATCATTAGCCAATAATAACAAGTCAGTCTTGGTTTTCCCCTTTTAAAATTCAGAAAAAAAAAAAACACTTAATGACCCACCAGCAGGAGGCAGTGATGTCTTCTCGGCTACCACACGGATCTGCAGAGCACTCACATCTTCCATGTACATAAAATTCACCAGTTTGTCCACTTTTGTCAATGTAAGCAGATACCATGACTTCCCCATTGCTTATCGTGCCACGATAAACATGTGAGTGTGAGGGTCTGTACCATAAGTTGAGAGAGTTTTGTGGGGCATAGTCACAGACGTGGTAGAAACAGATTCTATGGCACTTCTAGTTTTAAATTATTTGAGGGATCATCCACAGCGGATGTTTTCCAGTAGTTTGACTATTAATCACCTCCACTAACAATAGAGCTTTCATTTAGGCCCACACACATCAGCATTGATTATCATTTTTTTTTTCTCGAAGATAGTAATTTTATCAGGAGTGACATGGAATCTCAAGTTAGGGTTTTTTTTTTCTAATTTTTCCTTATACATAAAGATATTGAATGTTTTTAGTGAAATTACTAAATGATATTTGCTTATCATTTGAATATTGTCTACTTTGTCCATTTGTCTGCTTGATAATTAGATATTTGGTTCTATTTAATATATTGGATACTATATATTATATGTATAGTCTCCTATCAGTTGACCAGGTGGCAGTTTTGACTCCATTCTTCAGCAATCTTTTTAATGCATTAGGTGTTTCATTTGCTTTTAAGAAACTTTTTTACATTTGTTGAAATTGTCCATTCTTGTTAGTGAAATTCTACTCAGAAAATTTTTGCTTAAACCAAATGCTTTCCCTCTAATAGTTTCAAAGTTTACATCATTTTTATTTTACTAATACTTCATTAATTAAACTCTAATATTTATTATTTCTTTCCCTCAACTACTTTTGCATTTACCTTAAGAATTTTGTTTTCTTTCTATTTTGTATAGTTTTATAAGGCCTGCTTGTATGTGATCTATTTATTTGTGATATGATTTTTAATATAGTCACATGACTGCCAGCATCTCTATTATACTATTATATTTACCTTGACCAGATGCAACTCATTTTACCAAGGAATATTTTTATTTACTCTTTTCTAGATGTTTTTGTTCCTTTAAAAATTTTATTAACTTTTTTCATTTTTTTATTGATTTCATTGAGCTCTACATTTTTCTTTGCTCCCCTCCCTGCTTATCCCCTCCCCTTCAGCCCTCTCCCATGGACCCCATGCTCCTATTTACTCAGGAGATCTTGTCTTTTTCTACTTCTTATGTAGATTAGATTCATGTATGTCTCTCCTAGGATCCTCACTGTTGTCTAACTTCTCTGGGATTGTGATTTCTAGGCTGGATTTCTTTGCTTTGTGTTTAAAAGTCACTTAGGAGTGAGTACATATGATAATTATCTTTCTCGGCTTGGGTTACCTCACTCAATATGATGTTTTCTTGCTTCAACCATTTACCTACAAATTTCAAGATGTTGTTATTTTTTCTGTTGTGTAGTACTCCATTGTGTAAATGTACCACATTTTTTCGTATCCAGTTTTTAGTCGAGGGGCATTTAGGTTGTTTAAAGGTTCTGGCTATGACAAACAGTGCTGCTATAAACATAGTTGAGCACGTGTCTTTGTGGCAGGATTGAACATCCTGTGGATATATATCATATTACCTGTGTAAGCTGCTATCACACATCTATGATCAAACATATGAAAAGAATCACTTAAAGAGAGAAAATATTTATTAAGGGAGAAAAATATTTATTTTGTTTATTTTTTCAGTGGATGATTTTCAGGCTTGCTTGACCCTGTATATCTGGAATGTTTGAAGAAATATACTTTTTACCTTATGGGAAATATAGAAAATGTCAAGGATCACTTAAAGCATTCAAAGGTGTATACCGAGTGATCTGCTAACTAGTGTTGTTTCATCTCCCAAAAAAGCACTACCACCTGTTGACTAGGTAGTCAGTCCCACATCACCATCTGTGGTGATGCAAAACAATGATTCATAGATGGTCCATATCAGTACATTTGTGTTTTGGTGGTTTCATTACCTATTGCTTGCAGTTGTGAATTAACAGGATTGACATGACGAAGGATGATTTTTCTTATTTTTTTATAATTTATTTCTTGCTTTAGTGTTTGTGTATGCCATTCTTTCTGTTCTATATGTAGAATTTAGTTTTCTATCTTCTGTAATTCTGGTTTATTAGAAATGAATAGTGATGTGGGAATCCCCTCTGTATGCTGTGATTACCATTAATGAATAAAGAAACTGCTTTGGACCTATAACAGGCAGAATTTAGCTAGGTGGGGAAAAGTAAACTGAATGCTGGGTGACAGAAGGCAGAGTCAGAGAGACGCCCTGGAGCTGCTATTGGAGACAGATGCACTGAAACTTTGCTGATAGGCCATGACCTCCTCGTGATGCACAGATTAATGGAGATGGTTTACATTAAGATGTAAGAGTTAGCCAATAAAATACTAGAGCTAATGGGCCAAGCAGTGATATAATTAACATAGTTTCTGTGTGATTATTTCAGGTCTGAGCTGCCAAGTGGCCAGAACAAACAAATGGCCTCCTTACAACAGAATAGCATCTGTTTGTTTTCTGTTTTCTCCCTGAGTGTGGGTATTCATTTTTTTTCTAATCTTTTATTAAGCTTGTTCATTGACAATTTCAGACATATATTCAGTACACTTTGGTTATTGCTACTCTCCCCCATCTTCTCCCCTCTCCTTCCCATCCCTATTACTATACCCACACAACTCCTCCCACTCCTATGTTGCCTTGTTTTCCTCTGAGACCTGGAAAGCTTCACTAGGGTTATCCACATGATCATTAGTTTGGAGCTATCCATTGGATCATACTGAGACAATCCACAGATACAAAATCAAAGACAGTGTCTTTCCTTCCCACAGAATCTGTCAATAGCGCTTCATCCATCAGGGAAGAGAAGAGATACATAGGAGCCTCTCCAGTCTTTGATTGATTGTTGGCAGGTCCAGACTGTAAAGTCCCATTGCAGGCAACCACTGTTGTGACATTATTAAATTCTTGTTTATGTCATGCACAGAAGATGGCTATTCATAGTTCTCCTCTTACCTTTTGGCTCTTAGATTATTTTTTCTTCATCTCCCAGAGAGGGAGAGCTTTTGAGTGGGTAGTGTGAATATCCTATTTCTGGCTGAACACTTGACCTTTACTTATGCTATCACTCTGAGTCACTTGATATTTGCTTTCAGTTATTGTGAGAAGTTTCTTCTATTAAGACTAGGAGTAGCCTTTGTCTATGAGTAGAAACACAGTATTTTGAAAACAGCTTGAAGTGTATTAATTCAGCTATAATAGTAGTAAGTTCCTCCCATAGGATTGTGTAACCACTCATAAGCACTGTGGATCTTACAGATGCTTCTTTCCCATTCACTTGAAGCTCAAATGAAAAAGACTTACTATCATCCCTCTGTGTTGCTCAACACCCAATGTTAGGGTTTTTTCTTTATTTGAAAATCTGAAGTCCAATATTCCAGTGTTTAAATTAGCCTGCTGTATGTTCTCTACTTCTGTACTCTTGTGTTTTTCTACACTATTCTACCTGTACTTGCTGCTAAGAATGTCTTGTCTTGTTTCTCTGGGAGATTTAGGAATGTCTTGATTTCTAATCCATCATCTCTCCTTCCCCCAATACAGTAGCACAGTATAATAGGGAGCCCACTGGAGATGAACACTCAATTTATAGTCAACTGAAAGTCTTTATTCCAGTTGTCTGGGACTCCACTCAGGCACTGGGGTCCTAAGTGTAGCATCAAATACACAAAGCATGGGGATTTTGAAGGCAAAAACCACATCCAGGCATCTGGTTCTGCAGCCAGAGTGGGTGCTTTGAATAAGCAAACAGTTCAAAGGAAGATAAGTAGCTGGCTTGAAGGGATTCTGCACAAGAAATAAGATAAGCATTTAGCTGGTCTGGAAGTTTGTACAAGCAGGCAAATTAACAGAATTTAGGGTAAATTATCTAGGAATCAATCTCAGGTAACAAGAATAGAGTTGAGTAATTTTTCATGTATTTTTCCATCAAGAAGGTCAAATTCTACTTTAAATTTTAAAAAGCATCAGCAAGAATGCAAGATGGAGGAACCGCTCAACTATCCTGCCCTGTCACATTAGTCTGACGTTTTCTAAAGAAATATTCTCATCTAAATACTTTGAAACTATTTTACTAATTATAAATGCAAATTCAAAGTTTAACAATTTTATTTTTGTCCAAGAAAAATCCTACTACCATGATAGTTGAATGTAATAAGAGGACATGATGGCTCCTATGGTAGTTGAGGAAAAGATTTATTGTAGATATGAGGGAGAGCACATCCAGAGGCATCTTGAAGGTTCCAAATGAACATGGTCAGCAAACTGAACCAGGTTATGGAAAGGGAGAGGAGAGAGTGAGGTAGAGGAAAGACATTGGGTAAGCAAGTGGACCAAGAGAGGTACAGAAACAGAGCCAGTGAGAAGACAAGAGGCCAAGAGAGCTAAGAGACCAATAGACCACATGGTGTAAATGGCTGGAGTTATCGTTTGGGTTAAAGTATTTCCAGCTCCTGGTACCCCTATACCCCAAGAATCTGGAATATTTGGGCTAAGGCTTTACTCCATCCCCTGACATCCCTGTACCCAAAGAGACTGGAATGTTTGAGTAGAAAGCTCCATCCCAAGTCCCCTCTGGGAATTGCCTCAGACCAGACTCCACTTTTGACAAAGCCTGCCAAACAATGGGCACTCCCCAGGGAGACTCAAGACCACTCCAAGAGGGTATTTAAACTGCCCCTCCCCTGAAAACAAACATATGTTTATTTTTAATTAATTATTAATTTATTTTTTATTGCTTTATAAATAATACCATTCAAAATTTCCACTTCCTCCCCTCCTCCCATTTCCATCCTGCTCCCCCACTCCACTCCTCTCCTCCCCCTTCAGTCCTAAGGGAGGGCAGGGTACCCTGCCTATGGGAAGTCCAAGGCCCTCCCCTCTCCATCCGGGCTTAGGAAGGTATGCATCCAAATAGACTAGGATCCTAAAAAGCCAGTACATGTAGTAGAGACAAATCCCAGTGCTATTATCACTGGATTCTCAGCCTGCCCCATTAGTCAGACACCTTCAGAAGGTCCAGTTTGATCCCATGCTCGTTCAGTCCCAGTCCAGCATGTGGTTTTCTGCTCTTCCTTTCCCCTCTCCTATCTGAGGACCTGGAAGGCCACTGGGGAGCGCTAGCATCTACTAAATCTGGACTTTTTCAAATTCAGTTTGATTTGGTCTGATTTGAATTATTGTGTCGGCAGAGAGTTTTATTGGGACATAAAACCTTTTCAGTTACATAGGGTGCAGATGATAGGGGAAGGGAAACCTACCCAATACCTAAGCTGGAGAGGTCTTTAGAGTATGGTCAGGCTGAAGAGTACTGGGAGGAAGCACAGGTACTGAGTGAGACTTGTCCTGGGTTTCTTTGAGACCTAGCAACAGTCTTTACCACTCATATTGTGATGAAGATAAATAGGCAAAGGACATAATATTTTTGGAATTCATTACATTAATCTAAGAAAATTAATTTTAATGTTTTTAGTTCATTTTCTCTTCTAATGACATATATTCTTTTGATTTTCATATTTGAATTAAAATAAATAATGAAATCTAAAGCTTAAATAAATTATGCCTATTTTCAACAAAATTAAGTTCTGCATTCAATATAATAAAATTACTTTCATCCTTCACTTTATGAAGTATGTGTTTTTTAGATCACTGAACATTGCAATTTTGTAATAGAAATTATAAGTGTAAATGTCTCAATATTATTAACTCAGAAAATTATACCTTGTCTAATTGGATTAAAAAATGCTTACATAGAAATTTCAGTTTTGAAGAAATATATTTTGAGGGCCTAGTGTATTGGTTACTTTTTTGGTTGCTATGAACAAAATAACTTAAAAAACTGGTAGGGTGGCTTTTTGTTTGCTTGCTTATTTTTGTCTTATATTTTCAGAGTGCCATTCCGTCATGGTGGAAGAAATAGAGCAGCCTGTATGGAAGAGCAGCACTAAGGTGGTAGGCTGCTGGTCACATTACCTCTTCAGTCAGAAAGTAGGGAATGATGAATGTCCATGGGCAGATAACTTTATCATTTTTGTTTGATTTAAAACTCCTTGAAATGCTGCCACCATTATCCATGATTGATTTTGTCTCAACTGACATAGTTTAGGCAATCCTCACAAACATGTCCAGAGTTCTGCCTCCTCAATGATTCTAGATCGTTTCAACTTGTACTCAATATACACCTACCCTCCTGTCAACTTGGCTCCTAAACATAACACTTTTAAGGCTTAATTTTCTGCCCCCTATCAAAATAGGCATGTGGTTATCTCATAAACTTACTGCAGCTTCAATAATCTCCATAGTCTTTAAAAAAATCACATATTTTTTAAAAGTATAAGGGAAGAATCCTTTCTGAGATTTGGGTTATCTCCTAATGGTGACCCCCTTTGCAATTAAAACCAATCACATATTTCCAATGTACAAATGTACAAGGAATAAATATTAGAGTTCCAAAAGGAATTAGTGATGGCAAAATAAGGAAATATGAGATGAAAACAAGGATAAAACTCAGCAAGGCAAACAGTAAGTCTTATAGCTCAATGTTGGACCTTTAAGTCTTGTGATGAATCATCTGGGCTCCCAATGGCTTGGGTAACTCCACCTCTTCTGTTCTTTCTCCTGTACCATATGTGGCCTCTCTCGTGGACCAGATGTATTTTATGTCAGTTCAAAACAAAAAAAAACAAAAACCTTCCAATTCCCCAAATTCCAAAAGGCAATCCAAATATGCAGAAAGAAAGAAATGCAACCTGGATTCTAGGAGGATTTCTAGCAGCTAAATAAAAACTAGCATTCTTCAGGAGCTAGTGAAACCTGTTCCCTTCTGCCAAAAGGAGCTATTTCCCTACCTCTGGCAGAAGGGCCATATGACTGCCTTTAGTGTCTATTAGCATATCAAAGTTCATGTTGACCACCAACTTCAGTCTGTATCACAGTACCTTGTATTCATTTTAAAATCCTTGCCCTTCCCACTTATTCCCCTACCCTAAACTCCCTCCAGCTCAGTCTTCTGTAGTGGCATTTCATCTGGACTTTAATAAATAAAGCTTGCCTGAGGGCTAGAGAGTAAAACTGTTTCACTAGTCAGCCTTACAGACCAGGCAGTGGTAATACACACCTTTATTCCCAGTATCCCACACTAGTTGCCATAGAAACGGGGCAGTGTGTGCCTTTAATCCCAGTGGTGGCACGCCTTTAATCCTAGCCCTAGAAGGGATTATATAACAGGAGGAGACAACTCACTGTCCAAGGCTCATTCTGAGATGAGGAGACAGGTTTGCCATTTTCAGATTGAGGTCAAGGTTGAGGTCAGCCAGTAGCTGATGGTTTTACTTTTTGGAACTTTAAGCTGAACCGCAATTTCTCTCTGAGATTTTATTAATCATGCTTCATTTGACACCCAAGTTTTGAGGTATGAATTTATGAAAAATCCATATGGCTGAAGCATTTAGTAACCAGCCCAGACCAGAGCTGGGATTTGGAATTCCAGCTTTATGAACTGGAATCCAAACCTAGCCACCTGGGTTCAGGAATAAAAGCTAGAAAATACACAGAGAATCTGGATACTGTATGTTATTGTATTGTCTTTGAATTCTTTTACTGCTGAGGAAAGAACAACAGCTCCTAAAAGACATTTGATTAATTATACTGCTGGATTACTCCAACTATATATTTTGAAAATGTCTTGACTTCAAAATTTAAGTCCAGAGATATGTCATGTTGGAGAAGAGGTTTTGCTTTTGTTTCCACAGGAAATGAGAGCCTTTGGATTCATTCCTGGTTAAAAAAAATAAGGTTTGATTGGCTGTAGATTTCTTCTTGGTTAAGAAAAATGAGGTTTGATTGAGGAAGACCCCTGAAAAATCTCTAATGGAAATGAATGGCCTGGATGATCCAAAGTTTCAGAGCTCCTCTGATGCAGTTTCTTCTGAGTTCTGCATCCAGAACAGCTTCAAGACTGCTGGCTGAGATGATCTAGCCTCAGAGAATACTGCAGTCAGGACTTGATCATATGGCTAAATTTTCTTTGGGTCCCCATAAGATTACCAGTGCCTCCAATAAACAGAAAGTAGCCTAGAAAACTATGTCCACATTCCCAAAAATTGGATTATGGATATTTCTCTTTGTTCAGTGTGTTGGTTATGAGTGTTATCGATAATGGTGAGGGGGAAAAAAGCTAAACAAAGGAAATTAGATTCAAGGTTCTTGTTTTGAAAGGAAAAAATATGGGATATAGATATGATAAGATCAAAGGATAGATTGTTGAATATACTCTGAAAAGCAAAAGGGAAGAATTTAGATATGACCTTCTTTTGGACCTGGACCACTTCAAATCTTCAGCTTTCCATGAATGGTGTTCCTTGATCCTGAAATATATATCTTCAGATCTTTAATGAAACATTGGGTTTTTCTTTATATCTTTATAGAATGGCAATTCAAAGTCTCCTCATCAATCCTGCCATACATTGCTTTTCCTCAGCTGATTTCTGTCATAAACCATACAGCAAGCTTCCATGCCCCCTTCAATACTGTGTCTTGACAATGTCATAGAATTTTAGTTTGGCACTCTTAGGATCCCAGTTACATCAACTTCTGTGTACTAACACTGAAGTAGCCATTCTCTAGGCAGTATTTATTTATTTATTTATTTATTTGAGCAGGGATCCTCAGAAGCATTCTGATTTGAGGCTCTTTCAAGTGCATCTACATTTCAGAAGATGGAGATTTTGATGGTTGGATTCTGCCTTCTGAATACCTTTCCTGTTGCAGTGAAGAGGGTGGAGTTTCTTTTAATAATACACCTCTCTTCAACAACTCAGGGCCTTGTTATCTACTTGTCCAAAAGGTGAAATTGCTCAAACACCTGCCATCAGCAACCAAAGTAGGATTTTATAAATGTTTGCTCAGCTCGATACTTGCTCTGACCGTAGATCTAAATAAAAACAATGAGCTACCATCTTTCTACAGCTTAAATGATATGATGACCTGAAATTTCTTCCATCAAAAAATATTAATCTACCACTTTTTGCTTTAGTTGCATGCAAAGTCTAAGGACCTGGTCAGATTCTTTTGAAAAATATAACAGAAATGGCCTCTAACTCAGTTCTGATGTAATTCTAATTCTCTTCTTGCACCTTTTTGTTCACTGTCTGCAACTCTCATGTATCCTTTTCTTTATACCAGTGTCAAAGTGGCCTATGTAACACCCTTGTTAATTTACTTCCTCAGCTCATAGGTGCAAACTTTCCACATTCTTCCTGCAAATTGGTTGCAAACTCTTCTTTTGGGGGCGGGGGGGGGGAGTTCAACCTGAAGATCTGAAAAGCAAAGCAGTCAATCACTGGCTCTTACCTCTACCTCCATCTGAAATAGTGATCCTGCCTCTAAGAATCTCAAAATTGAGACTGTGACTGAGAGCTGTCTCCTCCCGTTTTGTTTTCTTTTCTTTTGTTTTTTTGTTTTTTGTTTTCTCCGTGTAGTAGCCCTAACTGTCCTGGAAATCACTTTGTAGACCAGGCTGGCCTCGAACTCACAGAGTCTGTCTGCCTCTGCCTCTGCCTCCTGAGTTCTGGGATTAAAGATGTGCACCACCACCACCCGGCTTCTCCTCCTGTTTTATAATCCTCTCTAGGCTGGGATCTACCGAGAACTCAAGAACAATGGCAATGGGTTTTTGATCCTACTGCACGAACTGGCTTTGTGGAACCTAGGCAATTTGGATGCTCACCTTACTAGACCTGGATGGAGGTGGGTGGTCCTTGGACTTCCCACAGGGCAGGGAAATCTGATTGCTCTTTGGGCTAACGAGGGAGGGGGACTTGATTGGGGGAGGGGGAGGGAAATGGGAGGCGGTGGCGGGGAAGAGTCAGAAATCTTTAATAAATAAATAAATAAATCAAAAAGCATGCACCAGCCAGTTTCTATGGCAACTAGTGTGGCTACTGGGATTAAAGGTGTGTGTCTATAAGGCTGACCAGTGGGGCTGTTTTACTCTCTGATCTTCTGGCAAACTTTATTTATTAAAATACAAATGAAATGCCACTACAGTTTGGGAAGTGGCTGCCTGGCATTTGGGAATAGGTGTTTGGGAATGGAAAACTCTGCCTACAAAAAACAAACACAAACAGACAACAGTAACAAAAGATCTTAGACTCTCACTGGAACTCACTATGTAGACCAGGCTAGCCTCCCACTCACTGAGATCTGACTGCCTCTGCCCCCCAAGTGCTGGGATTAAAGGCATGCACCATTGCCCAGCTCTTTCCCTCCTTCTTTCCTTCCTTCCTTCCTTCCTTCCTTCCTTCCTTCCTTCCTTCCTTCCTTCCTTCCTTC
>JABTXL010001118.1:520544-545243 GCA_025134845.1 Neodon shergylaensis | reverse complement strand
TTCCTTCCTTCCTTCCTTCCTTCCTTCCTTCCTTCCTTCCTTCCTTCTCTTTCCTTTCCCTTTCTTTTTTGTTTTTGGTGTTTTGTTTTTGTTTTTTTTTTTGTTTTTAGAAACAGGGTTTCTCTGTGGCTTTGGAGCCTGTCTTGGACTCTCAATGTAGACCAGGCTGGCCTTGAACTCACAGAGATCATCCTGCCTCTGCCTTCTGAGTCCTGGGATTAAACTTGTGTGCCACCACTACATGGTCTCATGGTCTGAACATTTCTTAGATCACTTAGTTTATGCCTCAAATCAAAAGTTCTCCAGTTTGTAAAATTTCATACAAATAGTTATTTGGGGGAGCAGTTCCAGTTTTGACATGCTAAACAACTTTGCTGTGATTGCTGTTGCCCCAGCAACCGCTCTGACACATTCACTGAGACAGAGACGGTGTAAGGTGGTTTCTAAAATGCCAGAGGATGAAAGTCTAACCTGGGTTAGCTCAGTGCTAGAGCATATGCCTGGCATATAAGAGGTCCTGGTTCTGTCTCCTGGTTGCAAACTCTTAAGGACCACATGGGGAGGTTTTATTACAGCATCCCGAATTCTGGTACAAGTTTTCTATATTACTAACCTTTCTTATGGCTGTGCCAAATATTGGGCTAAAGCCACTTAAGGGATGAAGGTGTTTAGCTCGTTTGTTTGTTTGATTGGTTGGTTTTGTTTTGTTTTGTTTTTGTTTGGTTTTTGTTTCTTTGCTTGTTTGCATGTTTTTTGGCTTACAGTTTGAGGGAATTATTCAGTCATGATGGGCAAGGCCTGTCATCTGGAGCGTGAGTCACATTATCCCACAAAGAGGAAGCAAATTCACAATCATGCTCAGATTCACTTCTCCATTTTTATATAACCTAGAACCCCAGTAAATGAAATATCACTACCTCTTCAGTTGACATCACTTAGAAAAATCCCCCCAAAATGTCCAGAGATTAGTATGCTTGGTGATTCTAGATATTTTTGAGTTGATGTTTATGCCTAGCTGAGAAAAAGTTATTTGGTGGGACACTGCTTTTATGTACAAATATGGAATTAAGAAGTGCTGGTATTTTTTTCTTTAATTCTTTTTGTGTATGGTCATAAATATAAGCAAAACTCACAAATATATTTAGGTAATTGTACAAAGCATTCCAAATTTTCAGATTTAAAATAAATACTCATAATGAGAAAAATTTTCATGGTGCTTGTTATCTCTGAAATTAAATTACTGCCTAATTTTTCTCTGTTGAAATAAGGGCGGCCGGGGCTGCGTCCCCAGCACCCCAGCCACCTGCTCGGCTAGCTTATGCCCCGAAATAACAACACACAAACAGTATTCATTTAAATACTGCTTGGCCCATTTCTATCTAGCCTCTTCTCGGCTAACTCTCACACCTGGACTAGCCCATTTCTAATCATCTGTGTAAGCACCCCAAGGTGCACTTACCGGGAAGATTCTAGCCTACGTCCATCTTGGATTGGAGCTTCATCGCTCACGTCTGTCCGGGAGACTGGAGCATGGCTTCTCTGCTCTCAAGAGCAGAGCTTGTCGAGTCTGAGCTCACTTCCTCTTCCTCCCAGTATGCTATTCTGTTTATTCCTCCCACCTATGTTTTAACCTATGAGGGCCAAGCAGTTCCTTTATTACTTAACCAATGAAATCAACAGATTGATATATGACACTCCCACATCACTTCCCCTTTTTCTGTTTAAACAAAAAGGAAAGGCTTTAACTTTAACATAGCAAAATTACATATAACAAAACAGTTATCGGTAAATTATACAATAATCTCTATCATAACTAAGGAAAACTATAACTATAACTAACTATTCTTAACTCCATCAAAGACTCCAGAAAGATACAATATTATCTAAGCAAACAAATAAGCAACTCAGAAATTCTAGAAATGACAGAGACATCTTGCTGCCTGGACAGTCACCCAAAGTTCCTCTGTACTGTTGGGGCATCCATCTTCGGCCTACAGGCCCATAGTTTCCAGCTGACATTTCCACAAAGCAGGAAATTTCAAAGGCAGTCACTATCTGCTTGTCCTGAAGAATGTCTTGCAGACTCTTTCATGAATCAGGAACCCCGAAAGATCATCTCACCTTTAGGCAAGTTTAGTAGTCCTCTCTCTGCGGGTTCTCTGTGTCCAGTTTATGCAATAGTCCAGGCAAGAGCAGTTTCTTGCCCAAATGGCTATCAAACTCCATAAGGATCCTCTTCGATGCCCATCGTCATCTTGAAGTGGATTGGTACTGCCAGAAGCAGAGTGTCTCATTGTCATGAAAAGTCCTAAGTTATTAAAACATTTAAAATGCCATATTCTATAATCCTTGAAAGATATGAAGAATGCCTATCTAAAATATATCTATGTACATCTAGAAAATCTTAACTAACATGCTACAAGCTTGACTATTATTGATTATCCATTAACAACCTATATACATTATGTTTTTACATAAACTACACAATCACAATACCTCAATCAAGATCAGAAACACATATACATAGAACAAAATTGACCTTAAATTTAAATCACTAACGCAAAATCCGTATCAATGTAAATTATTCATAACTATGTCATTTTCCCCTTTAAATGTAAAAGAACGTTTATAAACCATATTTGGGAACATGGGCGCAGTTTTTTCTCTCCAAACTGCTTCCTGCTGAATGGGGGCGTCGTTAATTAGGTCTTTCATGGTATAACCTGTGTGCTAGTTTCATCTCAGTTGGCAGTTGAGCAAAACAATTCTGAAGATGTTCACAGCAACCTTTCAGGAGGACGTGGTGTATCATACCAAATTGGAATAGAAGAAATGAACAGGGTCTCATCCTCTGTGAAAACAAAAGAAGAAACTCCTTTCCAAAGTATCATATCCTTAGATCCAAATTTCAAAGTCAAGGCATTTTCAAATCTATGTTGGATTAGTTCAGCAGCATTTATAAACAAATATCTTTTAGTAGCTGTTGCTCCTTCCTCAGCATTCAAACAATTCAAAGAAAGCACAATAGCATACAGTATCAAGATTCTCTGTGTATTTTTCATCTTTGTACAGCTTTATTTTAACTCTATTTCGTTTATTTTTACTTTTATTTTATATTCTCTGTATCTTTGTCCTGGAATAACTCTGTAGACCAGGCTGCCCTTGAACTCTCAGAGATCCACCTGTCTCTGCCTCCCAAGCATTGGGATTAAAGGTGTATGCTACCACACCTTGAAGTCACAGAGGTCAATCTCCCTCTGCCTTCCAAGTGTTGGGATTAAAGGTGTGTACTACCATACCCAATTACTTTCTTCCTTTTTTTACTTTTAAGAACTTTTAACTTTTAGCTTGCATATATTTTTAACACAGTGTAAACCATTTAGAAATTTTCTTTGTCTTTGAATCTCTCTTTACTGTATATCTCTCTTTTTCTGACCACACGAGCCTTTAAATTACCAAGCAATATCAGTAGGACTAAAGTCGTGGCTTTGATGGCTGGATCCAGCCCATTCCTTAGCTTTCCAGCCTCATGGCTGAGGTAGTGGCTGTAGCCATGTTTACAACTCTATGGCATTTCAAGGTCCCTGCCTGCAAGCGAGCTTCAGCAGCCTGTGCTTGCAAACCGCACGAACCGCCTGCGTAAGAGTCAGAGTTTGCCCTGGCAGGACAGCCCAGAAAGCCGGCATTTTTAAACGGCGCAGCTTTTTTCCTGCTAAGGCTGAAAACCGAAAAGCATGCATTCAGTTTTCGTCGACACCGTTTAAGTGTTTTGTGGCAGGACCTCTTAATGAGCTGCAGGGTTTTGCAGCTGAAGCTAAGTCAGGAAGTCTCTCTTAGTGAGAGCGCTTGCTTGCTTCTAGCAAGCAGAGCAGACCCGAGAAATCGCTGCTACCGAGAAAACATGCTTCACTCCATTCTTTCCCAAGCTTTCTCAGGCTTTTTGTGGATTCAGTTGTACACACGTTCGGGCGCCATTTGTTGAAATAGGAGCGGCCGGGGCTGCGTCCCCAGCACCCCAGCCATTTCTCAAATTAATGTGTGAGTCAGGCAAATAGGTAATATGTCTATTAATTAGTTGTGTTCATAATTTCACAATGTACATTTTCTTAGTCACTATTCTATTGCTATAACCAGATACGACCGTCAAGGCAAATTTTATTTAAAAAAAGTATTTAATCAGAATCTTGTTTACAATTCCAGAAGGGTAGTCTGCTGTTGGAATTCCTACTGCCAGTAGCCTTTAAGTTACCCACCCACTTTGGCATGGCCTCTTATACTATTTATGCATATGTAAAGGGCACATCTGGCCTCTTTCCTGGCTGCGGGATTCAGTTGCTGTTCTCCATTCTAGCAGAGGATTGTGATCTGTGAGTCTACCCCTAAATAAATAACCCTCTATTATACTCAATTCTGAGCTAGTTTGGAATTTCTTTTAAGCATCCTTCTTCATTATTCCATGGTTATTATGGTACAGAGCTTGGCTGTACACAGAGAAGTGCTGGAACAGTACTTGAGAGTTTTACCTTCTGATCCATGGGCAGCAGAGAAAAAGAGACACTGGGCCTGACTTGGGTTTTTGAAACCTCAAGCCCCATCCCCAGAGATACAACTCCTGAAACAGAGGCACATATGTTCCAACAAGGCAATACCTACTAGCCCTTCCAAGCAGTTCACCAACTAGGGACTAGGAATGAGCCTAAGGTGAGCTTTCTCATTCAAGCCACCACAACATGTGGCTTTATTTGTCAACAGCACTTCAATTAAAATAGAAAAATATGTTTGGCATTATTTTAAGAACAATAGTGAGGATATACCTTTCTTTCTTTCTTTCTTTCTTTCTTTCTTTCTTTCTTTCTTTCTTTCTTTCTTCTTTCTCAGATTCAGAGATCTGTCTGCTTCTACTTCACAAATTCTTGGATTAAAGGCATGTGTCACCACACTTGGTTATGAGTTACCCCTTTCTATGTGCTTACAAAATGACAAAAAATACATAATATATTTTATGAGACTTAAACGATAAAATATGTACAATGTGTACTATTTATGAAGAGCAAGGTGTACTAGAAAGTATACTTTCAATCTCAGAATTTAACTTGAAATGATTTGTATCTTTTTTTTGTTTTGTTTTGTTTTTTGTTTTTCGAGACAGGGTTTTCTCTGTGGCTTTGGAGCCTGTCCTAGAACTAGCTCTGTAGACCAGGCTGCTCTCAAACTCACAGAGATCCGCCTGCCTCTGCCTCCCGAGTGCTGGGATTAAAGGCGTGCGCCACCATCGCCCGGCTAATGATTTGTATCTTAAAAAGTTAAGAGTTTTCTTAAAAAAGGAAACATAGGAATGGCCAGAGAATAATATGGCTATATGTTTGGAACTCTGTATAGGAAAGGCTGTGGTTTCTTTATTTACAGAAAGAAGACTGGATGCATTTACCACTGTATCTTGGCATGAGGTTTTCCACAACTAAATATGCTTGCTCTAAGTCTGTTTATCAGGTTCCAATTGCAAATAATTCAAGTTTAACTAAAAATATTTCTATTTTTTAAAAAATGAGTCAGTATTACAGATAACATAAAGCTAGAATATAGCTTCAGGTAAAGCTCTAGCTAGTTAAGTCAACTCTAATTTGCACTATAAGGACATTAGCTTAAATTTTTCAATGCAAACAATGAATGGAGAGTTTGACTTATGGTATTCTTTGGTGTAGAAACCCTGAGACTTTATCTCATTTGTCTTTTTCTATGGGTAGAAGAGGTACAGAGGAAGACCACAATATATATATATGTTACATTAAAGAATAATCAGCTTAAAAGTTTTTTGTCTTTATTCTCATATTGACACCATCTTAAAACCTTGCCTTAAGGTAGGCATTCTATAACTATTTCTATAAAAGGTGAGAATTTTACATAATTTTGAGATGGAACTCACAGACTAAATTCTGGATCTGGGGAATGGGAGTGATTATTTCTGGAGAAATTTATAACATAACATGTGCTCAAGGATTCAAAATATTTTATGAAAAGCAAAAAACTCAGATTTTTCAAAAATTAATAAATTTATTTAAACCAATAAAAATTCACAAATAGTGTGGTATGCAGTGAGAATGATTAAATATTCATTAGAAAAATGTAGATATAACACAGTTTGAAATGGTCTTTCATTAAAATATAAGTTGTTCCATTTTTAAATTTTTCTTGACATTGTTTACATTGAATCAGTTTTTAAATAATCTATACATGAATATACTAATAATTTTAATTTTTAGCATTTATATTTATGTGATTGACATTAGAACACAGTAAACACTTTAGGATCCCATATTATATAATAACTATATGAAGATCAAAATTAATAAGTATTGTATGATTCAAATACACATAAAAATAAGACAAGACAAAAAGGAGGAATTTCCTAATGATTTTGAAATGATATAGTAAATCTTAAAAGATTTAGGATATTAATGCAGAAGATTAAATTTTTTTAAGAGCAAATATTCTCTTTGTTTAATTGCTGAGGTATGTTGAGACTTACAAGGAAAGTATGAACAAAAAACTAAGGAAATTTTCAATTAAACATGTTTATAATTGGATAACATTTTTATATATGTAAGTGTATATTAGAACAAAAAGATAGTATGAGAATTCTATGATGCAAAATTTAATGATGGAGACATACAATGTGTTCCTCAGAAAAAAAAAAAAAACCTCACTGCCACATAGCACAGAATAGATCTACATCTATTTCTGGCACTAACACATTGATATTAAAGTATCACTTAATCTCTCTTTACTCCATTTTTTTTCAATATAGTGAATCACAAATGGATTGATACCTATATAATCTGTGACTTTTTAAAGGGACTATAATTAAAATAATATTTATATGTTATGAAATTATTTGCATCTACTCTGCAGTTCCCAAAACATATCAACAATATTTTTTTTCTTTTTTTATTGAAAAAAAATCCCTGCTTCCTCCCAGCCTCCCATTTCCCTCCCCCTCCTTCTGCCCCTCTCCCCCTCCCCCCACTCCTCTCCCCCTCCCTCTCCAGTCTGAAGAGCAGTCAGGGTTCCCTGCCCTGTGGAAAGTCCAGGGTCTTCTCCCCTCCATCCAGGTCTAGGAAGGTGAACCTCCAAACTGGCTAGACTCCCACAAAGCCAGAACATGAAGTAGGAACAAAACCCCATGCCATTGTCCTTGGCTTCTCATCAGCCCTCATTGTCCACCATGTTCAGAGAGTCCGGTTTTATCCCATGCTTTTTCAGTCACAGTCCAGCTGGCCTTGGTTAGCTCCCAATAGATCAGCCCCACTGTCTCGGTGGAGGGGGGCACTATCCTGAGTGAGGTAACCCAGATCCAAAAAGAGGATCATGGGATGTACTCACTCATAATTGGTTTCTAGCCATAAATATAGGTCACTGAGTCTATAATTTGTGATCCTAAAGAAGCTAAATAAGAAGGTGAACCCAAAGAAAAACATATAGTTATTATCCCTGTTATGGGAAATAGACAAGATTGCTGGGCAAAAAATTGGGACCTTGGGGGTGGGGTGGGATAGGGGTAAGGGGAGATGGGGAGAGAAAAGTGAGAAGGGGAGGATGGGGGGAACTTGGGGAAACGGGATGATTGGGGATAAAACAAGGTTGGATAGAGGAGCAGGGAATCACATAACTTAATTAAGGGAACCACCTTAGGGTTGGTAAGAGACCTGAACCTAGAGTGCCGCCCAGGTGCCCAGGGCAATGTCCCCAGTTAGTTCCTTGGGCAGCTGAGGATAGGGAACCTGAAATGACCCTATCCTATAGCCATACTGATGAATATCTTGCATATCACCATAGAACCTTCATCTAGCGATGGATGGAGATAGAGACAGAGACCCACACTGGAGCATCGGACTAAGCTCCCAAAGTCCCAATGAGGAGCAGAAGAGAGGGAGAACATGAGCATGGAAGTCAGGACAACAATATTTTTAGTTACATAATTTCATCACAAAGTCATAAAAGCACTTTGGAGTTGAATCGGTTGAGAATTGAAAGTTCTCATTCTCTGTTTTCAGATACAATTGAGTGAAGAAATTTATAGATACACCAATGACTTATCTACGGATTATATGCATAACAGAAAGAACATATTGTTATGGGGAGCCCATCAGACACAGTTTATAAGTTATTCCTAATTAAAAAGTCTTTATTTCAACTGGATCGGATTACTCAGGTGTTTAGAACCTAAATGTAATCTGGAGTATGAGGTTTTGAAGCCCAAAACCACATCCTGGCATCTTCCTCTGAAGCTGCTGTGTGTCCTTTGTGTAAACAAGCAGTTTAACAGAAGCTAAGTTAACATACGGACCTTCTAGAATAGATTTGTGTACTTTTCCATTAAGGAGATCAACTTCTACTTAAACCTGAAATAATGTCAGCAAGAATACAAGATGGAGTAACTTTTCACTGTCTTGCTTTGCCATTATATATATATTGTTACAAATCTTATATATATAAATTATATATTTTGTTATAAAACTATATCTCAATATTAAGAAAAACAATTAAGTCCCAAATGTAATAGATACTATTAAACTATAAATTGAACTATATTATAAATTAAACCACAAACTATTAAATTATTTTTTTCCTTTGGAGAAATGAACTATTAATATGATATCCAAATAGCATAATTTTCTTCTTCATTGAGACAGAGCTTTTTATGTAGCTTAGGCTGTCCTTAAACTCCCTGCCAATCATTCTGCCTCTATCTCAGAATATTGAGGTTAGAAAGGTTAGTCAGCATCCTAGAGTGAAGAGAAACTCCTGAAAACAGACTGTTATCTGTCTGCAAATGAAAGCTCCTGAATGTAATCTGTGCCTGCAGGTACTGATTGTCGAGAATTTCAGTACCATAGAGGTTGGAATGCTGCAGGTCCGGAGGTTCATGATCTGATCTTGGGTTAAATTTTGACCCTTTGTAAGAGCCATTCCCTGTCCACCTCTGTGTCACAGCTAACATCTTCTGACAACAGATGAAAAGATTTGTAACGTATTAAGTGAGCAGACTATTAGCTTCTGACAATCCGGTAGTTAAGAATCCTATCAGATTGCATCTCAGGCCTGGAGAAAACCTCCCCCATCTTGCTGAATCCATCTATCTGATATATCCACCAGTGTATTTAAAACTTCCCTGGATTTATGACTTTTTGTTCTGTAAAACTATGAACACTTCACAAAACTGCTTCCATGTTGGAACAGAATGTTTGAAACAAGCAAAATATGACCTCCTTGGTCAAGGCTGTAACAGGGTAAGTAAAGGTTTCTCCATCTTGTCTCAGCTGAAGCCACCTTTGGTTTCTAGCCTCTCCCCTTAAAAGTCCCATGAAAAGTCACCCAATCCTGTTCCGGAAACTCAGGGTTGAAATGTCCCACCCAGTTAATTGCATGTTCGGGGCTCTTGTTAAAATGTTTCCTTGCTTGCCACTGCAACTGCCAACCAGGATACAGCTTTTCTGTGTGTGTGTGTGTGTGTGTGTGTGTGTTTTGTATTTAAAAATTCCCTGCTATATGCATTCAGGACTTCACTGTGAGAAGTGTTTCTCTCCAGGCAGTATCCAAATTTAATACAGACTGTTAATTTGAACTTTGGTCATGCTGAGCCGTCTCTGGGCCTTTATGTTGTACTATCACTCAAAATGACTCCAAAATAAACTATCTCTTATTCTCTTTAAGATGAGAGCTATGGTTCAACCCTAACTTCTGAAATAACAGAATCTTATCATACACTTTAATTCCATATACTATAGTCCCATCATATTTAAAACAGTTTTCAAATAGGGAACATTTTAGTATGGTCGTCCACATTTCTAAGTATGTGACTACTTCTGACTGTTTGACTCTCTATGCTTTAATACTAAATTATTAACATAGTGTTAAATATAAGAAAAATGAGGCAGAGGAAAAAAAATAGACTCAATCTCAACAGACTGAGTTGCTTTATTGGAAGAGGGAGGAGACCCAGGCTTTCCAAGGTATAAAAGCTGAACAACTTTTGAGGAGTTAGGAGACACATATACATACACACACCCAACTCACACACCAGCACGCACACAAACATCCACACACACACTCACTCACACACACACACACTCACATACCAACACACATACACATATACCAGAATGCACACACATTAGCATACAAGCATATACACACTCACAAAGCAGCACACACATACACACCAACCCCCCTCCCACACGTCCATTAGGAAGTTGCAGCTTTTTTTTTTTTTGGTCGTTTAACTGAGAACAGGGTGAGTTGCTTTCACCACCCAGGAATATTGCATCTGCAGGTGGAGTAGACCAGTAGTCAGGCTGGGGTTAAGCAATTCTTTATGGCTTGAGACTCTTGCTCAATACAGCCTGACTCAATTTCTCATGACCTGAGGCTATTACACAACACTAATATCCTCCTTCAACTGCGGTATGTAAGTATGCATTAGATTTGAGATAATTGAAGGAGCCATTCAAGCAGTTCTATTGCTGAGTAAAGGCCTAAGCTTTGAGTCCGAAAAATGGGTTTCAAATACAATTCTAGAAGTATATGTCGACTAAGTCCGGGTCAGATCTTCTGAGACTTCTGAGACAGTTTTCTTGTAATAATAAAATGGTAACTACTGCACACTTTTATAGGTTTGCGTGCTTTTTTATCATTTACAGAACTATATTGAAACTACAGTGGTGGATTTATATAGTTATTCTTACAGTTCTGTCATTTTTGTTTTACTTATTCAGAGTATAAAGGCTTAGGAATACAACAGTCTGGATGAGTTAACTGTGGCTTTCATTGTACAAGTCTCTCCTTTTTCTCTAATGGCATTACTTTGTAAAATGCATTCCAACACTGATATATACGCTTCACTTTTCTATGTACAGATATTGGTACTGTCTGTCTTCTGCAATAACCAAATGACCTGACTGCTCTGTTCTAGGACTAAAATTTTGTGGGCATTAGAATTGATAATGCTCTATTTATTTCACTTGATTGTTTCTTTGCCTGGACTTTCTGTCTGGTATCAACTACAAATCTAAGGGTAGACTCTGACATGTCAACAAGTTAATAATTTTTAAAGCAGAGAAAGCATTTAGGTATGAGTCATTGATGCTTCTTGCACATCGAGATGTTAATTTTGTTAAATATAATGTTAGTTATTCTATGACCTTACATTCCTTTAATTGTCAGTTATGAGAAAATAGTATAGATATACAAGATGTGTAGAACAAAGAAAGAAATGTAATAAAATGATATGATTGAATTAAAAACATTAAAACGTTGAAAACATACAAACACTCAAATACATATATCATTTGGTTTTGAAAGGGAACTGTACTTCGGTTGTGGAAGAGGGCACTGGTGGGAGGTAATCTTCTATCATATTAAAGTGGCATAAGTAGAAGTGTTTGCCTTTAAACTGAAAGCTAAAATATTAGATGTAGGGATGTAGCACATTAGAAATTTGAGACAATGGGGTAGATGGTGTGTGTGTGTGTGTCTGTATACATGTTACTCTATTGGAGATAAAATTTTGATGTACTTTTTATGTTAAGTTCATGTTTATTTTTGAAAATTATTTTAATTTAACTTGATTTTATGTACTTTGTGTGTTTTGACTGCATATATATCTGTGTGAGGATGCCAGATTCTCTGAATCTGGAGTTAAAGATAATGATGAGCTGCCATATAGGTGTTGGGAATTGAACCCAGGTTCCTTGGAAGAGCAGTCAGTGCTCTTAACCACTAACGCTCATGTTTCTTATGAACAAAATCAAATATACTGAATCTAAAATTTATCCTAAGCTGGAATTTTTTCTGTCATGTTAATTATATTGGCAAATATCATATTTTAAAGACATGATATATTAGAATTAACTGAACCTTGAATTATTCATCTACTTTAATTATTACGATTAACCCATTTGTGGAGTTTAGGCAAATATAATTTCTTTTCTTTGGTGCTTGTAACACATTTGAGGTATTATTTTTTTTAATTAGTTAATGTTTAATGTTTACTCTCAACCTTGAACTGTAATTCATGTTGATCTTCAGAATCTTTCATTTAAAGAAGAAACAAGTTTCTGAAAAAGAGATATTCTTATGATTCAGAATATTCCACAACATATTATTTTAATCATATCTCTAATAAGTAAATGTAAGAAATAGACAAAATACATGTATAACTTTCACTACTCATTGCTTAGTACATTTACATTCCTGTGTAAATAGATGTGTCAATGCCTGAACACTTTCTAGGCCAAGTTACTTGATTGGTTTTTTTTTTCCACAATAGTTTCCAGAGTGACTACTACAACCTTCATAGTCTCTGAAAAAATTTGTTGTGTATGAAATGTAATAAATAAAAAAGTCACTAGGCTAAAATAAGGAAGCATCAATCTTCACTAATGAATAATTCACTCTGTTAATTTATTGCAACTATTTCATAGATTTTCAGTGTTTACAAGACAAACCAGACAATTGCTTTGTTGTTTTGTTTTACAAATATACAAAATTTAGTAAAGTCATAGCTTCTATAAAACTCAATTTCTCCTATTAGAGATTGGCAGTTTTTGGAAGATTTTGAAGATAAATTTCAAATGTGTTCCTTAAACAGTGTTCTCTGTTCATCAATACAGAAAACAAGTAGAGAACATGATAGAAATACATGGCTGTTACTTGTGGTTATATCATTTGTGAAGAAAATGAGTTGGCACCTTTAATACTTTCTTTTCCTTTTTACTTTCTTTTCTCTTTATCTTTTTTTTATTGATTTTTATTGAGCTCTACATTTTTCTCTGCTCCCTCCCCATTTCAGTCCTCCGCCAAGCTCCCCATGCTCCCAATTTACTCAGTAGATCTTGTCTTTTTCTACTTCCCATGTAGATTAGATCTATGTAAGTCTCTCTTAGGGTTCTCATTGTTTTCTACATTCTCTGGGATTGTGGTTTGTAACCTGGTTTTCTTTGCTTTATGTTTAAACACCACCTATGAGTGAGTATTCTTTTAAATAAAATTCTCTAATTAAATCAGCTGTAGGATTATCTCTTGTAATTTACTCAAAAATAATTCAATTTCCAAAACAAAAATATGAATTGTATTAAATCTAATAATATTTCTTGTTTAGATTAAATTAAATGTCAGCCATATAGCTCAATTTACAGGGTCTGTGCTATAGTGTGATGAACTTGGTAGGTCCCTAAAGGGAGCTCAACTCAGTCCAAATGGATATTCATGAACTGAGTGTTGAAAGAATTTCAAGATTATCTCATAGTGTGATAAACCAGGATAATAGTTATGGTTAATATAGGCTTAACATAAAGATTATGAAAAAGAGAGTTTTTGTTTTTGTTTAAAGGAAAGCTATACCACAACGTGCCCCAGAGTCCAGATACAGAGCTGGAGGATCTAAAATGTGTTTTTCCTTAGGCTTTCTTTAAACTGGCCATCACTTGTTATTTCTGTTTGGATTTGGGATACTCACACTTGGCTACTTTACCAGAAGAGCGCCTACCTTGTCATGAGAAAACGTGCAGGCTTGGACATTTCTTTTCCTTTTTATATTGCAAACAATGGGAATGTGTGTTTAAAACAAACACTGAGTGTGGCTGTGCAAGTTTAGGTCACGTGAACAGCTCATGAGCCTAATCACTCATCTCAACAGAATCCACGAAAAGGCATGCAAACAGACTACTTAAAGACTAGGAACCAAAAATTAGAAAAAGGAGGGAAAAAATGCAGTCTTTTGGATTCAATTCAACCAAAAGGCTGTTAGTAATACGGACTTGAACAGTGACCAGGAAAATAATGTCTATATTATTTACATAAGAATCAAGGCTAGTAGTCTCCCCACGCACAGGGTACTGCTGCCTACTTTACTTTTGAGGGCCAGAAATACTACATTCAATAAAGATAATTAATGTTAAATGAGATAAAAATCCAGAATAATGGTCAATCTGACACATTGGTGTCTTTTTAAATAAGAAAGACAACAGTCTGGAGGCCGGAGAGTTAAGAGCACTGGCTGCTCTTACAGAGGTTGTGAGTTCAATTCCCAGCAACCAAATGGTGGCTTACAACCATCTGTAATGAGATCCCGTGCCCTCTTCTGGCCTGTGGGCATACATGGAGGCAGAATATTATATACATAATAAATAAATAAATCTTAAAAGAACGTCTTAAAAAAAGACAACAGTCACTCTCTACATCTTTGTCTCTCTCTCTTCCTTTTCCCCTATGTGTGTGTCTTTCTATATCTTTTTCTTTCTTCCCTCCTGTACTAATTGAAAGCTTAAGATCATCTGACATGATTGTATGCATCTAGCAATCAGCTGAGACATCCCATCATAATCCTGTATCAATACATAAACCTAGAAGTTTTAATCTCTAGAACTATGGGAATATACTTGCCTATTGCTTACCTTACATTCCATGTTGGTTTATATAAAGTCTATAAAACAACTCATACACTAGCATCCACTATTTCAAAACTGTATTTTTGGATAAGAAACTCATTGGGTGATTATAAAGAAAAATGAGAGAAAAACTCAGAGTGGTATTATAATGACTATAAAAGAAGGAAACCTTAATGAGCTGCATTTGACAGACTTAAGAATTAGGAAAAGCAGTTCATTCAATGCGAGATGTTAGCTCATTTTACTTAGAGTAAAGTAAAATTTTTATTCATGTCTTCTAACGTAAGTTACTGGATAAGGCTGAGTAGGAAAACATACATTTCTCAATTCTCTGGTAAAATATTCTGAAAAAGAAACTTAGCAAATATAAAATGCTGTAGCATCAAATTTAAGGTAAGCTAACCTCTATATTATGATGATAACCTAGATAAAATGATATTTCACCAAAGAATTATTTTTATTAATTCAAAAATTTACAAACATGTTTAATGCTTGACTTGTGATTAACCAGACATTCAAATAAATTCTATTACTCCAAATTATTACTCACTCATTTAAGCATAGCTGTAAAATGGAAGGAAATATCACGTGATGAACAAAGTATTTTTTTTTTCAAGACAAGGTTTCTCTGTAGCTGTGGAGCCCGTCCTGGAACTAGCTCTTGTAGACCAGTCTGGCCTCGAACTCACAGAGATCTGCCTGCCTCTGCCTCCCAAGTGCTGGGATTAAAGGTGTGTGCCACCACCACCCGGCTCATGAACAAAGTATTAATAAAATAAAATTATTTCTGATTTTTGCGGAGGATTTTTGCTTCTTTATACATGTTTCTAATAAATATGTAAGAGTGCATATAAATAGGGTATTATACAAATATGTTCCTCTTTAAATATGTTAAATGATTTTAGTTTTCATCATATAATTTTTAAAACTATAAGCCCTGATGATGTCATTCATCTGTTAACACCTGTGGTGGTTTGAATAAAAATGACTCCCATAGACTTATAGGGAGTGGCAATATTGGGAATATGGCCTTACTGGAGTAGGTGTGGCCTTGTTGGAAGAAGTGTGTCACAGGGGATAAAATTTATGGTTTCATATGGTCCAGTGAGGCCCAGTGTCATCTGTACTTCCTGCTGCCTGTCAGTCCAAATATAGAACTCTCAGTCACCTCTCCATTACCAAGTCTGCCTGTTTTCCACCATGCTGACAATATTGGACCAAATCTTTGAACTGTAAGCGAGCCCCAGTTCAACATTTTCTTTTAGGAGTTTCCATGGTCATGGTGTCTCTTCATCACAATAAATCCCTATCTAAAACAACACATACATACATGCCCACAATGTTGTGCTCAGGACAGCTTCCTGATTTGTTTTAGGACTTGTGTTTTCTTTTTAAATTAATTGCTGGTCAATCAGAAGATAAAATAAATACAATGGGATCGATTCTTCTTTTGCCAACACATTCCAATATCCTTTCAATACCTTGTTTGCATGATTGCCTCTGCTAAACTCTACTCTAATCAAATGGAAATACTACTTTAATAATG
Organism: Neodon shergylaensis; assembly: GCA_025134845.1. NCBI lineage: Eukaryota > Metazoa > Chordata > Mammalia > Rodentia > Cricetidae > Neodon > Neodon shergylaensis. Next base: position 529,253 of record JABTXL010001118.1, on the reverse strand, counting down.
TATGCTGACATTTTTCTTAGCTGAAAAGAAATGAAAACATTTAAAATGTGAACAGGTATTAAGGAAAGATGAAGTTTAATGCTCCTTTTTGTGTACAATCGTTATACACAGCCATCTGTTGCTCAAGATCCATCTCTCAGCAATGATACCTACTTCCTCGAGTGCCTAATTCATTTGAAAATTTAGATCTAACAAAAACCCCATAAACACAGGATGAGCTCTAATAGACTGAGCACCGAAGCACAATAAACACTGTAGCTTTCATTAAGTAGCACAATACTAGAAATGTTCATAACTGTTATTATTTCTAACTACATTGCCCCATGACTAAATAGTACAGTTATGATACACATAAAGGGAATCCTCATAGCTTCTGCCACTTATCTTCTCTCATGTCTTAGACTATTTTGTTTTCCAAACATTGAATAGATTATAGAGATAAGACTGAAGATAGTGATAATTTCATTCATTTAATAATACTGTTTCTTTCCTTCATTTCTTATAATCTTATGCATCTGAGATTACCTCATAATTTTTGCTTTCATATCATATATATGTGTGTGTGTGTGTGTGTGTGTTTGTTACTCTTCTTCCTTTTGTCCTCTACCATGATTCTAAATAGAATTCTTACAGAGCTAAGTAAGGATTATAAGCTACCTACATAGGCTGTTTTATTGTCAGATTGTTTTTTTTTCTTTTTTTTTTTATTAAAGATTTCTGTCTCTTCCCCACCTCCGCCTCCCCTTTCCCACCCCCCCCCAATCAAGTCCCCCTCCCTCGTAAGCCCAAAGAGCAGTCAGGGTTCCCTGCCCTGTGGGAACTCCAAGGACCACCCACCTCCATCCAGGTCTAGTAAGGTGAGCATCCAAATTGCCTAGGCTCCCACAAAGCCAATAGATGCAGTAGGATCAAAAACCCATTGCCATTGTTCTTGAGGTCTCAGTAGTCCTCATTGTCCGCTATGTTCAGCGAGACCGGTTTTATCCCAGGCTTTTTCAGACCCAGGCCAGCTGGCCTTGGTGAGTTCCCGATAGAACATCCCCATTGTCTCAGTGTGTGGGTGCACCCCTCGCGGTCCTGAGTTCCTTGCTCGTGCTCTCTCTCCTTCTGCTCCTGATTACCATTGAAAAACCTTTTTAAAAGCCACTGAATAGTCAGTTGCAATGGTAGCCACGTATGACCCCCTGAAACTTGGAAGCCTTAGGCCGGGGGATCCTTCACAGGATCCTAAGCACAGGAGTTTTGAAACTAGCATGAACAATGTAATGAGGACATATGCCATATCTTCTCTAGAAAAAATTTAATGGTTAAATTTGCATTTTTAATAGTTCCCTCTTATATCACTTTCTGGTTATCTATAAATCAATATTCTCTCTTTTCTCTCTCTCTCTCCCTCTCTTCAGGAGTATGTGTGTGTGTCCGTGCATGCATACACACATGCATTCACTTGTGTATGCGCATGCTATCCCATCCTGGATATTTTCTGCATGCATAATGATTGTTGTGGTCTAGACTGCTTTCATCTTGTCTATCTGATATCAGATTCAACTAGTGAGCTTTAACACACACACTTCTTTTTTGTGTCACTTGTTAGAAACCTGATCTTAGATAGAATCCTACTAGCTACAGTCCCCTGATTCTTCTATGTTCAGTTTATCTGACCTGTGTCTAGAAATCCTTATTTCAGTTTATTCATATCTATTCCTTGAATTAATACTAAAGTGAAATGAGTTTCCCCACATAATGTGAAGCACAAAAGAGTCGAGGTTATACCCCATTTATTTTATACCACTGAGTACACATAAACATAACTCTAGACAATTTAAATCCAATTATCTTTTAAATGGTGAAAGGAAATCAAGGAATTAAAAACTGAAATCATATTGCTAGTGGATGGAAAAGCCAAAATCTGACCTGAAATAAACACAATTTTCACATGATAAAATACTTTACAATGTGAATAAAGACACAATTTCTAAACAGAAATTTTCACTATTGAAATAGACACAGAGTTTTCCAAAAATAATCTGTTGAATAGCATTCAAGTATAAAAATCAATGTAGAGGAGCAAATTAATAAGATGTACCAGAAAATGGAAGGATCTCCCTTGCTCTTGGATTGGGAGGATCAACATAGTAAAAATGGCAATTCTACCAAAGGCAATTTATAGATTCAACGCAATCCCCATCAAGGTCCCATCAAAATTCTTCACAGATCTGGAGAAGACAATAACCAACTTTATATGGAAAAACAAAAAACCCAGGATAGCCAAAACAATCTTATACAATAAAGGAACTTCTGGAGGCATTACCATCCCTGACTTCAAACTTTATTACAGAGTTACAGTAATGAAAACAGTGTGGTATTGGCATAAAAACAGAGAAGTCAACCAATGGAATCATATAGAAGACCCGGATTTTAAGCCACAAACCTATGAACACGTCATTTTTGATAAAGACTTTAGAGTGAAAATAATATTTCACTGGACTGTGTAAAAAGATGATTGCTCAGTGATACCTAGTCTACTTTCCTTATAAACCAAAAGAAAATAATAAGGATGAAAATATCAATATTGCAATGGAAAGCTACAAGGAGGTACTCAGAGTATAGTGTAGCTATGAGAGAGAAACCAGAGAGCCTGTGGGCCCAGGATGGTCCTATAAATGATGGAAACAATGAAGCATGTCATTCTTACTTTTATTACCTCAGCCCCTGTTAACTCTGAGACAAAACACAGAACATGGATAGAAAAGGTAGGCAACAGGTCTTCAGAAAATTTGACAAACAGTGTTATCTGTCATTGAAGAACCTAGTGGTCTTTATAAGCTCTTGGCTAATGTTGGGCTGTAGTGGCATTTCAATTGTATTCTAATCAATAAAGACTTCCTGAAGATCTAAGAATAAAATAGTCTCACTGGTCAGCCTTAAAGATCAGGCTATGGTAACACACACCTTTAACCCCAGTAGCTACAGTGCCATGCATCTTTAATCCCAGTAGCCACACTAGTTGACATAGAAATAGGGTGGTACACACCTTTAAACCCAGCCCTAAAGAGTATTATAAAAAAGGGGAGAGAGCTCTCAGATACAGTCTCCTTCTAAGATTTCAGGAGGCAGGATCACCATTTCAGATTGAGGTAGAGTAGAGGTAAGAGCCAGTGGCTGGCTGTTTTGCTTTTCGGATCTTCAGGCTGAACCCCAATTTCTGATTCTGAGCTTTTATTAATAGTGCTTCAACACTATTGGGTTATTCACATGGCTGTGTTACAAAGGAAGGAGGACTGGAAAAAGTACACATACAACTCAGACATCTGATATGAACTGTTGTCTTTATATGCCATCAATCAACAATCTTACACAGTAGCTGGACAACTGAGTCTCAGAGTGACTATCACCTCAGGCACTAGACAACATATCAAAATTATCACTCATATTCTGTGACTCTAGTTATTTCACCTGTAAATTATACAATGAAACGTCTGCTACAATTTGAGCATTATTGGCAATTTAGCTGATGTCTCATAAGTCTGGAATGTTGGTGGTGCTAACTTCACACATGTAGAAATTATCAAACTATAACAACAAGTATTTATCATTGTTTTTCAACTTTAAAGCAGAAGGTAAAATTCTTATGAAGTAGGAAAACATAAGTGCTTGGTGAATGATCAGGGCAAACCTTTATAAAATGCTTCTTCTTGAAATTCTGCTCATTCTTTCACGCTTAGCTTCCTATTACTCTACCACAATGCCCATTGAATTTGATCAAGGTCTTTTTGCTCACTAAAAACAAGGAAATAGCCGAGATGCTAAAACCTCCCAATCCTTTTGGAATTTGCAGAATCACCTAAAGAAATACTGACAGAAACTTGAAATTATCCTTGGACCTGAAGTTCCAAAATTTAGAAGTGGAGAACGTTTAGCTATTAGAATAAAGAAGCCATTTGGCTTTCAAAAATCATGAAGCATCAATATAAATCATTACTTGTATCATTTAGAACTTATTGGCATGAAATGAGAGCATTAGAGTAATTTTAAAACTAACATTATAAAGTGTAATTAAAAATTAATTTATGACAGGCAGTGGTCAGTGATAGTGCATGCCTTTAATCCAAGCACTCAAGAGGCAGAGAGAGAGGGATTTCTATGAATTTGAGGAAATCCTGGTTTACAGAGCCAGTTCCTGGGCTACCAAGGAAACTTATGAAACAATAACAACAACAACAACAACAATAATAATAATTCAGTTCAACCTATAGGACATCTGACTCACTCTCCTGCTCATATAGGATTTTATAACACTCCCACCTCTTGCTAGGCTTTGAATCTTTCTCACACGGTAATCACATTCCTGGAAATTCACTCTACCTCTATATGCAGCTAGACCATGTTTGTTTTTACTTTATAGACCATGTCAAAAATCTCCCACATGGTACAATCAAAAAGGTTGTTAAAGTCTTGAATGTTAACATTTTTAGACATTTTCAATCAAATCTGTATTTATTTTTATTTATAAAAGAATATTTTTACCTGTAATGACCATTTCCTGCCAGCAGATGGTTGTGGTGGCGAAGTGCACCTGAGTCCACGTGGCAGAAGTCAGAGCTGGTCTGAAACAATTAACTCAACACCGAAAGTTAAAGTAGACTGTGTGCTGTGTGAATTAGAGCAGGCACAAGGCTGATAAATAGCAGTTGGGGGGAGGGCCAGGAAGCCCAGCAGAGCACAGGCTGGACTCAGCCTTGAATTAGTCGAGGATGGTTTCGCCTGAGGGGTTAGAGTAGCCGCAGAAGTGGTCCCTTTGTATTACTTCTTTATTTTTTTATGTGTGTTTTAGAAGAAATAGATTAAAAGTTTATAAAATTTACATCTGAAATAGAAAGAGTTAATATGTAAATAATATATACATTAAATATTACATAAACAAAATTTCATTAAATAAATCAATATAAATTATGAGGTTGTTTTTTGTCATTATTGTTTTATTTTGGTTTTCTTTTTTTGTGTATAACTTTTTATTTATTTATTAAAGATTTCTGCCTCCTCCCTGCCACCGCCTCCCCTTTCCCTCCCCCTCCCCCAATCAACTCACTCTCCCTCGTCAGCCCAAAGAGCAATCAGGGTTCCCAGGCCTGTGGGAAGCCCAAGGACCACCCATCTCCATTCAGGTCTAGTAAGGTGAGCATCCAAACTGCCTAGGCTCCCACAAAGCCAGTACTTGCAGTAGGATCAAAAACCCATTGCCATTGTTCTTGAGTTCTCAGTAGTCCTCATTGTCCACTATGTTCAGCGAGTCCAGTCCTAAGCAAATAGGACTAGCAAGTTTTTACTACATTAACATTTGACGAAAATGATTTCAAATCAAAACTAATCAGAAGAGATAAAGAGGTTCAATCTCTCTAATCAAATGAATCATCCACCCAATGGATATTATACTCCTAAACACCTGAACTGAACCTAGGTATACAGTATTATTAAATGAAAGAAAGGATACATTAAGCCAAAAAAAAAAAAAAACAACATAGTAGCAATAGGTATTTCAAATATTTTGTTTCTGCCATCAACCTGTCATCCAGAAAAAAATAAACAAAGAACCATGAGAATTAAATGATGCCATAGAACAAACAGTCCCCCAAAAGACATCTACAAAACATTTCGCCCAATAACACAGAATGTGTGTTCTCAGCAGCACTTAGAAGATTCTGTAAATTTGACCATATTTAAGTACCCAAAAGAAATATCAAAATAATTCTTGTGTTCTGTTTAACTGCAGTGGAACAAATCTTGAACTCAATATTAGAAGTAACACCAGTAAATTCACACATTCATGGAAATTAAGCAACGCATCAACCAATGATCATTGGGTCATTGAAGAAATAAAGAATAAAATAAAAATAAATCTCAGAATTACTTGATGATTAAAACAGAAAGAGCTAAAATCTCTGAAGTTTAATGAAATCAGTCTGAGAATGACTACTTTTTTGGATGACCACATTTTTATGGCTACATTTTTAAAATGAGGATATGAATGAAAGCAGTTACAAGAAAAAATACATTTAACTGGCTGCAGTTTTAAAATGAGAAGACCATCACAGGATTTATTGATGTACCTCAAGAGTTTGGAAGCACAAGGGGAAATTAAACACAAATACAGTTGAAAAGAAGAAACAATATAATCTTGGGCAGAAATCAATGTGCATGCAGCAAACAAAAAATTATACAAAGAATCAGTGACACGAAACATTGGTTCTCTGAAGGAAGCCATTAGCTTGATTCATTGAAACAGGAAGAAGACCCAAATGAGTGAACTAGAAGTGAACAAGAAGATATCACAAACTGATTTACAAAAACAAGAACAAATTACAAAGAAGCAGTTTAAAAAACTGTACTGTACTACAGTGGAAACCTAACATATGGGAAACTGAAAACCTGCACCAGAAAGAAAAGATTAAATAAACTGAAGAGGAAGCCCACAACAGAGGATTCATATCTAGAAAATATATAGAATTTAAAAAAATTACCAACTTGACCTAATTAAAATAGTTATCAATAAAATAAAATAAGTTATGAAGAGAGATTCTTTAAAAAAAGAAAAGAAAGGCTAAGAATATGTTACAAAGTTTTCTACTGAGAAATCAGAGAAATGCAAATTAAAATTACTTTGTATCTCATGTTTAAGTAAGTTGGTTATGATAAAGAAAACAAGTAAGTCAGATGTTAGTGTGTATATGGAAACTGGGAGAACTGTTTCTCACTCCAAACTGAATTAGGCACTCTAGAGATTCTTCAAAACCTCAAGCTGGAGAGAAGGTTCCAGAGTTAAGATCAGTTTCACCTCTTCTAGAAGACCCAGATTTGATTCTTAGAACTCATGCAGTGTCTCAGAACCATCTTTAGTTCAGTTTCAGAGCACTCTAGCAAACTCTTATGGCCAATGGCAGTAACAAGACACACACATGGTGCACAACATAGACACAAGCAAAATATTCCTACAAAACAAATCCAATTCTAAACCAATCCCTAGAAATAGATGTTTTGTCTGACACAGGTAAAGTACTCCTTGGCATACCTCCAAGGGACTCAATGTATTATTAAGGAGATATTTACACATTTATATGTGTTATTGCTCTTTCACAATGAATAGGAAATGGGAGCAACATAGCTGAGCATCAGCTGGTGGGAAATAATGAAAATGTAATACAACATACATGAAATGGAAATTTATGTAATTGTGAAGAAAACAATAAAATTATAAAATTTAAAGATAAATAAATAAAGTGAAGAAAGTTATTCAAAACAAGGTAACAGAGGCCCTGGAAGACAAATGCTTCATTCTCATTCATACATAGATCTGAGCTTCAAATATTCAGATTCATATGCTTAACCTGGAATAGCTATTGTACCCAGAAACTAGAATGGGTCCCTTAGAGAAGGAGAAAAAAATTCAGGGTGGAGGATAATATGATAGAACATAGGTAGTATGATGAGAAAAAGGTAAACACTATATAGTGTAGATGGGTAGAGTTAACGAAACTTGGAAAAGCTATTTGGAAACACTATTTAAGCTTCCCAAAAATTTATGTTAAATTTAGTTGGACTTACACTACACAGAGGAATAAAGCTCTTTTCAGAAGACAGGATATCAAACAAAACAAACAAACAAACAAAAACCAATGTCAGTCATAGGATGCAATATGTCAAGTTGTTGGTAGAGTGAGTCCCAGAGATACTTAAAACAATCCAGGCCATTGTCAATCTTCTTGATATACACAAAAACTTGATGATAAGACCCAATTGCTAAAGATACTACTTACTTTGTTCATGGGATTTGGAACAAGGGAGTTTCTAATAGCCTAGGAGATTCTTCCAAGATGGCTAAGTCTAAAAGTACCAGAACATGTTTTTGCTGGCTGCTGAGGGCAGAAAATCTGTCAATATTCTTACACAAATGTGTTCCCTGAAAAATAGAACAATGACTAAACAAGCAAGCTATTCCTGTTGGTACAATGTGAACATGAATGTTATGTGTGTATCCATCAACATTAAAATTGGATTTAAAGTCTACTACATAGGAGGGAATTAAATTCTGGTACTGTACACCTGGCCAAGAACTCATAGTTGTGAAGAATTTAGGCCTAAGTACTGCCATATAAAAATGATACCCAGTGTCAAACATCCTTCTAAGTACTTTTATGTATACTAATAAATTAATGCAACTATCATCCCTCTTTGGAGAAGATCATTTATATACAGAATAGTGATTAATACAGATTCAGAAGTCAGACAGTAGTGGTCTTTAATCTCAGCACGTGTGATACAGAGGCAGGCTGGTGTAATTGATCAATTAAAATGCTGCTGATTCACAAGTGGCTGCAGTGGCAGAAACACTGCAGGTCAAGAGGCAGCAGTGTGTAGCAGTCCCAAGAGCAGCCAGTCCCAGGCAGGGACTGGTGTAGGTCCCTAAGTGGTTGCAGCAGGCCATGAGGAGAGACAGATAAATGGGAACACCATGAGACCAGGGCTGCGGGTCTCCAAAAGTGGCTGGTCCTGGGCAGGGAGCCATGCTGCAGGTGAGAGACAAACATAGGCATGCCATGCAGAGTGAGGTTGGTTATTTATTTAGTGGGTTATGGAGGGGAAAGGAGAGAAGGGGAGTAGAGGTGAGAGAGAGAGAGAGAGAGAGAGAGAGAGAGAGAGAGAGAGAGAGAGAGA
>JABTXL010001118.1:434887-520534 GCA_025134845.1 Neodon shergylaensis | reverse complement strand
AGAGAGAGAGAGAGAGAGAGAGAGAGAGAGAGAGAGAGAGAGAGAGAAACAGAATGGGGAAGGGGAGAAGTGGGGAGAGGCAGAAGCTGCCTCTTTGAGAGGGAACTGGATAAAGAAGGGACTCAGGCTGCCAGCAGGAAAGAAGATCTACCTACCTCAGTGGTTGGGTGGGGAGAGTGGGCATGGTTTGTCTCTTAAAGGGACAAGACAGGTCATTACAGCTGGATCTCTAAATTTTATAGATATTGCACGATGTGACCTTTTTCTTTTTTGTAACAAATATTTTATTTATTTATTATGTAGACAGCATTTCCTTCCATGTATACATGCCAGAAGAGGGTGCCAGATCTCGCCACAGATGGTTGTGAGCCACCATGTGGTTGCTGGGAATTGAACTCAGGACCTCTGGAAGAGCAACCAGTGCTCTTAACCACTGAGCCATCTCTCCAGCCCCCTTGTAACAAATATTTTGTATTTGCTCAAATACCATTTTGACAGACTTCTGCTTTGTTACCCACTGACAACAATATTCTCAGAATTCCAGCTTCCCTTTCTTCCCTCTGCCATGACATAATCTCTAACACAGGCTATCAATCACTGCTGAATTGAAAACTAGTATTTGTCAACTAAATATGGCTGTTGTGCTGATGAAAGCTACCAGTCAAAGAATTCAAAAAGGATTCTGGGGAACACTCAGTTACATTCCATATATTCAATTTCCTCACTTATTGGAGCAGAAGTTTCAATAAGTTACATAATTATTGGAAAAATGAATGAGATTATTCATTTGAAAGATCTGTGTGAAAAAGACAGTACTGTATACACTACATCTAGTTTGGAAATAAATCATAAGCATGAACAAAAATGTAAGAATCTTATTTAGTGATGTGACAGAAACATAGCTTTGTCTTTTGCTTGGCCCCAAGTGACCTCTTGAAAGAGTGATGACAGAATAATCTACTTGAAGACATCATAATTTTGACAAGCTTGTTTCAGGAGAAAATGAGAGAAGAGGTAGGAGCAAGAGAAATGGGGAAGGCAAAGTTGACTTTTTCAAAAGTGAGATCTTTGTGGGCAACACAGATATGTAGGATGATATGGGAAGCAAGGTTTTCTAGTTTTATTTCTATGTGGAACTATCTAAAGGGTAATTTAAAAGTAAGATGGTACTAAAACTTGCTTTTAGGGATTGACAAGAGCTTATAACTAAGAAGCATTTGAAAATCTGAAGGAATATATATATTGAAACTATTATCAATAATATGAAATTTATATTGTGATCAATTGTATCATGTCACAAGTTAAAAATTCAGTGACATGATCATCTTTTTCTTTAACTGTTATAACCACAGATCACATTGTTAGGGTTTCTATTATTGTGGGAAGGCTACATGACTAAAGAAACTTAGGGAGGAGAAGGTTAATTTCACTTTACAAATTATAGACCCAGCACTGAGAAAAGTGAGGACAGGACCAGGAGTCAGGAACTGATACAGAAGCCATTAGAGGAGCATTGCTCACTGACTTGCTCCTCGTGAGTTATGGAGTTTGCTTTCTAATAGGAGCCAAGATCATAAATTTCTAGAGAGGCACCACTCACAGTGAGTAGGGCCTTCCTATATCAATTATCAATCTCGATGATGCACTGCAGGCTTTTCTACAGATGAGTCTGATGGGGGGGGATTTTCTCATTTGAGAATCCCTCTTTCAAAATGACCTCAGTTTTGTCAATTTGACATGAAACTATCCAGCACTACAGAATTTAGTTATTGCAAAATAAAGATAACTCATTTATTTTATCCACGAGAATTAAGTCTCCCCTTAAACATTTGGAAGTAAAATGGTAATTTCTTACTGAGTAACAGCTACAGAAAGAACAACATACTGTTATTATGTTACCATTTTAAATATACATGTAGATCCAACAAAAATACTCTATAAATGATGAGTTTTTATTCATGGAGGCAAAAATGTCTCAGAAGTTGTCATTGTGCCCTAAGAATAGACATAGTAAAAAGAATGAAATCTCAGTAATTCTTCTTTAGCAGATTATTACAGAAGCTAAGTCATGGGACAAATAATTTCTATTGATATTGGGCGTGTAGGCAGATCCAGAAATCATAATGTATAGAAACAGAAACTTATTGCAAAACTATATGGGAGTTAGTGCTGTGGGCAGCAAATTGTTCTAAAAGGTCTGGGTGGGAAAGAGTGAGATTTCAAACTGCAGAGTTTCTGTTCAAACAAAATATCCCAAATACTTTTATTGTGACTTCTATTCATAAGAAACATTTGGCCAGTTCTCACAGTTAATGTCAGAGGAAAATAAGAACAGAGAAACAATAGCAATACCTTCATACACAAGCCTTAAGTTCTTAGAACCATCTCCCTCCAAGAAAAATTGTTTTATCAGAAATTTAATATACATTTGCCTTCTATAAGCTACATGAAATAGAAGCAGGAAAATACTAATTCAGCAGCTCAATCTTTTTTTTTATGGGGAACAAAAATCTGTATCTGTAATACAGCTCCTGTATCTAAGGTTCAAGAATCATTGCAGGAGAGGCGGAAGAAAGGTTGTAAGCTTGAGAATCAGAGGGTTTTCTGTCAGAGTGTGCCTCCAAGGAATATCAGACATGACACACATGGAGTCTCAGTAACATGACTGCAAACATGAACTGAACAAAGACAATATCAATAGACTTGCCAGACTGGACGGGAAAAGTCTACTAGACCTTAAAACCATACAAAGAACTACAGACATCTTAGAAATGCTGAGAGTAGGAGAAATCGTGTTTTCCATGGGAGAACACACCAAGTGGTTATCCAATACCATGTAGTCAGCCCTGAAAACATGACATATTTGCCATTCTTGGTCTGGGTTACCTCATTTGATGCACTCTTTTCTATTCTCATCCATTCCCCTGCAAAGTTCATGCTTTGTTTTTGTTACAGCTGAATAGGATTGGAGGGATGAGTACATGAGACAGTTGTCTAGGGCCAAATATTCAACCCTAGAGACTTCATACAAATATCATTATGTGGACATGACAGGTTATACTTAGGATTATGTGCATATATACATAAACAATGCAACAACTAGACAATAAATCAGAGGCCATAAATTTGAAAGGTTGTGGAGAGAGTTACAACAGGAGTGTTTGGAGGAAGAAAAAAGAGGAAGTATTTTAATTAAATTATAATCCTAAAAGATAATAATTAAAAAGATAACACAAAATCTTTATATTTAATGCTGATAAAGTGGAAGCTTTAGTACCAACACCAGGAACAAGACAGGAATATGTGCCCAAAGGTGTTGCTCAACCCAAGAACTATTCTCAAACATGCTCCGAGTCTGCAATGAAAGATCCTTAGAAAATGCAAAATATCGTTTGTTTAAGTCAACAAATCTCCACTAGAATTTGAAGTTTAATGTGGCATGTCATCTATATTAACACCCTTCAAATATATGCAATATTTAGGATATAAGTCTTATGAAAATTCATGCAAGAAAGTCATATAACCCAATGAAAAGAGCTAGAGAACTTAGTGTAGAAATAATAGTCTGTGCTTAGGAGTAGAAAACCAAGCAGTTCCCAGAGTCCTTAAGTTAGTTCAAGGTCATCCCAATAAAAATCAGAGCAAGTTATTTTGTTAAAATTGACTAATCAAATACATATAGGATGTTAATGAATGAAAACACAGCATACAATTGAACTTGGTTGAAATAACATTTTTCAGCTTCAAAATTTCCTGTAAAACAAGGAATAACGACATTGCAGCAGTAATTGATGGGAATCATGGAACAAAAAATTAAGCCAAGCCCTGAGAGAGAAGGGGAGGGGGAGGGAGAGGCAGAAGAAAAAGAAGGAGGAGGAGGAGGGGGGGGAGGAGGAAAAACATATTCAAAATTTATTATATATCTACCTGCAATACAAATCTTATAAGATTGGTCTTGATTATTGCACTGGTTGTTAGATATAATAACACAAAACTGATCAGTGAATTATAGTAAAAGCATTAACTGATAAGATCTAACTCACTATAGTTAAACTCTTCTGCTCTTACAAAGGCGATACGTGAACAATTAGGCAGGCTTTTTGCAGATATACATCTGCATAGGTATTTTGTTCTACAAAAGACTCCCTTCCAAAATATAAAAGAATTCTAGTTTAACAATAACAATAAAATAAAAAAGTTAATTTGAAATGTGAGATTTGCACATGATAAAATGAGGATTAAGAGATATGAAATATCCTGTGTTACATGGAACTGCAAATCCAAATCATGAAATACTGTGTAAGTATTATAGTGGGACAATATGATAGCCCCTTTGTGAGCAACAGACACGCTCATTCTCTTCTAGTGGGAATTTTGACTTGTATATCCAATTGGAAGAAAGCGTAAAGATATCTTTTTATACAAACCTAAACACAATCTAAACAGTTTTGTTTTAAACTAGACATGTGAAATCACTCTACTTGATAGTCACCCAAATAAGTCAAAAACCCCTATCTCTAGAAAAACTTACATGAAATATTTCTGGATATTTTTATAATTATCACTATGTTAAGACAGTCACCCATCAGCAGATAAATCAATATATAATCTGATACTTCTAAATAATGCAATATTACTTATTTCTCAAAAAGATATTGAACTATCATATTGGAGTTGGGAGTCTTGAAGGCATATTGCTAAATGGAAGAAGACAACTGCACAGAGTTATTAGTACTCATATTAGATTCAACTATATAATATTCCTGTAAAGAGAACACAGTGAGGTCACCAAAGAATGGGTAGTTGCCGTGGGGTGCAGCAAAGGACTGACAAAGTGGTAATATTTGATGACTGAATTGTTTAATAATGAAATATTGACATATATACATACATAATGTAAGTGTTAAAATATGTAGCACAAACCTGCAGGATTAATGGGAACAGGGCGATGTGAATTATCTTTGGGCTGTTCTTCTGAAGTTTGCAGTAGCTAATTAGTTATTGCAATTATTACACAAAATGAAAACATGGTTTGGTGATGATAACATACTGGGAAAAGTTTCTTTATTGTTTTACTTGGTGACCCCAATACTCTTTCTTTTCCCTCCTTTTGGTTTGTATATGTTTTGGATGAATAATGAACAAATAACAGACTACATAATGTCTAATGCATAGCCAGGCAGAGCAGAGCAGCCACTCCCAAAAGATGCTGGTGAAGTTAACAGCAAAATAAGGGATCTTTCTTTATTACTGCTCTGAAATCTAAGCATGCATACAGTACTATGAGGGAGAAGATCATCTTTTTACAGCGTTTATCATCCACTTTATAAAACCAAGGTCAGTTGAAGCAAAAGTGGATTATTGAGGAGACTGTGAGAACATGAGGCCCCTCCAGAGCAGGACAAGAGGCATCATCCCACTCATTACCTCACAATTTACTCTCAAAAGGCACCAAAGTGCCATTCATCTTACTCTTGTACAGATCAAAATAATTTCTGAGATGCTAACAAGAAACTAAATGTAATTCCTGACAGGACAAGAAACCAGAAATAAGTTGTTTGGTTAAGCATCATCTTGGCATATTAGAATTTAAGAGACAATCTTTTGTGACTCTTTCAGTCATTTCTTTTCTAAAATATACTGAGTCATTATAACATCAGCATGCTAAAAATGAGCAAAAATATATAATTAAGGAAAAAGCTGACACTTGTTTTTCCCTTAGTCTCACACAGCTGGCTCCTGGATTAGCAGTGGACGTCTCGCATCAATCTGAAGTTGATTGAAATCAACATTGATTTTGTAGTATGGACCATTAGGAATACAAGCTGATTTCAGAGCAATAAAACACGACAGATGTAGAAATCAGTGTAGGAAAGATATGGAGCAGCAGGAAAAAATTAAGGTCCTGAAGTAAATAAACTCATTCCTGTTTGCTGATTACTTTTTTTTCCTTTTAAATTTAGCTTTTTTTTATTGTTCTTTTCCTTAAATTGCCCGAAACTGCAGAAAATTTCAAATATGCAACCAGTCTCCAGGATTACAGAATGAAAAAATAAAAAAAGAACCCTAAACTAATGAAAGCTCACTTGGAAATAAATGAGCATGAAGAGCAGCAGAAAGTGGCAGCTCAAGAAAGCCCAGTGGACGCAAGAGAGGTGAAGAGCAGCAGAAAGTGGCAGCTCAAGAAAGCCCAGTGGACGCAAGAGAGGTGTGTGGGGATTTGGTGAGAGATGGACTTTTGTTCATTTTTGCATAATACTTTCACTATCTTCATACCATGAAGTCTGGGCTTTCTATTTATAAGATAATTAAGTTTCTTTTCTCTGGATAGAATTGTTTTCTTTAAAACACACACACATCAGACAGTGCTGTTCGAATATACCTGCATCCTCTCATCTGCTTGTTAATCACTAGTAAGAGAAAATGGGAGCTAATCGTCTCAAGACTTAATTAAGGATGCAGGACTAGTGATATGTATGAGGTGTTAGAAGTACATATTTTGGTTTATTCCCAAACAAACTTCAAATAGTCATGGAAACTGAGATTTAGAGAGCATGAAATAGATATGTAAAAAAAAAAAAAAAAACAGGGAGGAAGAGGGAGACAGATATTTTAAGGAAGGACTGTTTTGACGGCAAATGTCAAATTTCCACTGAACAGCGATCTTTGTTTTAACAGCATGAGAAATAGAACCTCTGCTTTTGTTCTTCACGATACCTGTATGATTTCTATGGACACTTGCTTGGTGTTTCTACTTCTCTGTGCACTGAGGTCTTACTTTCGGGTGTGAAATCTCCTTTCATCCTGTTGCTTAGATAAAACACAGTGAACATCTCGGCTTATATGTCATGATCAGAATTCTTCATTAAGGAATATTAGGGCATAAAGTCAGGGGAGGAACATGTGGGAAGGAACCATGAACATGCTGTTTGCTTGCCTGCCCCCTGAAGCTCATTCGCACCCTGTTTACCTAGCCCCAACATCCTGCCTAGGAATGACGTCATCACCAACAGTGGTTTATGGGGTCCTAAGTCAGATAATTGTCAAGGAAATCACTACAGACATACTCATAAGTCAGTCTGATTTATGCACCTCCTATTGGAGGTCTTCTCAGATGACAGTATTAAAGTGACAATTACAACTAACTAGGGCAATATGTTCTTCAGTCACTTAGTGGACACAGTAATTGTTTATTCTCAAATTTTTACTCTATAGATCTGTGAATCCTTAACTGTTGATTCTTTATTCATCTAACAGAAAAACAGGTGTTTAAGTAAAACCATAATTCTCATCTTTACATTGCATAACTATGGCCCAGATTCAATTTTGAGTTATGGTTGAAGAAAACATAAAATATTGACTAACATAAGGTATATGCAGAGATTTACAACATACATATTTCATTCTTCACTGAGCTTCCAAAACATCAGTACTAAAAGGAATATTGGATATAACCTCTACAGAAATGATCAGACATATGAAAAAAATATTTTTATTCAGTATCAAGTATTGCTCAGCCCTTAAGTGCACTTACTGCTCTTGAAGGTGACTTGTGTTCCACTGCCAGTACCTGCACAACAGTGAATAACTGTTCGTAACTCCAATTCAAAGAATCCAGCACCCCTTCCTGGTTTCCTAGGACACCAAGCACCCACGCAGTGCTCTTATGTTTATGAAGGCAAAATTCTCAAACACATAAGAACGGATAGATATTTTAAAATCAGATTTTTTCCCCTCTGGAGATGAATAGTTTCACTATAATCCAGTGGTTCTCACCCTTCCTAAAGCTGCAACCCTTCAGTATAATTCTTCATGTTGTGCTGACTCCCCCATCCATAAAATTAATTTCTTTGCTACTTCGTAATGAAATCTTGCTACTGATAGAAACCATCATGTAAGTATCTGTGTTTTATGGTGGTTTCATGTGAATCCTGTGAAAGGGTCATTTAACCCTGAGGTATCACAATCCACAGGTTGAGAACCACTACTTTAAGCTCTCAGGGTATAATATTAGAGAAACAAAAGAAATGCTTTGTTATTTTATGAACTCTTTCTATTGAAATAGTTTTTATTGAGTGTCAAGAAATGTAATTAATATACTGGCAAACCGAATTCAAGAACACATTAGAAAAATTATCCATTATGATCAAGTAGGCTTCATCCCAGAGATGCAGGGCTGGTTCAACATATGCAAATCTATCAA
Source organism: Neodon shergylaensis (assembly GCA_025134845.1). Taxonomy (NCBI): domain Eukaryota; kingdom Metazoa; phylum Chordata; class Mammalia; order Rodentia; family Cricetidae; genus Neodon; species Neodon shergylaensis. Next base: position 512,331 of record JABTXL010001118.1, on the reverse strand, counting down.
TGTAATCCACCATATAAATAAACTGAAAGAAAAAAACCATATGATCATTTCATTAGATGCTGAAAAAGCATTTGACAAAATTCAACACCCCTTTATGATAAAGTATTGGAGAGACTAGGGATACAAGGGTCATACCTAAATATAATAAAAGCTATTTACAGCAAGCCGACAGCTAACATTAAATTAAACGGAGAAAAACTCAAAGCCATCCCACTAAAATCAGGAACATGACAAGGATGTCCACTCTCTCCATACCTCTTCAATATAGTGCTTGAAGTTCTAGCAATAGCAATAAGACAACATAAGGGGATCAAGGGAATTCGTATTGGAAAGGAAGAAGTTAAGCTGTCGTTATTTGCAGATGATATGATAGTATACATAAGCGACCCCAAAAACTCTACCAAAGAACTCCTACAGCTGATAAACACCTTTAGTAATGTGGCAGGATACAAGATCAACTCCAAAAAATCAGTTGCCTTCCTATACACTAAGGATAAAGAAACCGAGAGGGAAATCAGAGAAGCATCACCTTTCATGATAGGCACAAAGAGCATAAAATATCTTGGGGTAAACCTGACCAAGGAAGTGAAAGATCTATTTAATAAGAACTTTAAGTCTTTGAAGAAAGAAATAGAAGAGGACACCAGAAAATGGAAGGATCTCCCTTGCTCTTGGATTGGGAGGATCAACATAGTAAAAATGGCAGTTCTACCAAAAGTAATCTGTAGATTCAATGCAATCCCCATCAAAATCCCATCAAAATTCTTCACAGATCTGGAGAAGACAATAATCAACTTTATATGGAAAAACAAAAAACCCAGGATAGCCAAAACAATCTTATACAATAAAGGAATGTCTGGAGGCATTACCATCCCTGACTTCAAACTCTATTACAGAGCTACAGTATTGAAAACAGCTTGGTGTTGGCATAAAAACAGAGAAGTCGACCAGTGGAATCGAATAGAAGACCTTGACTTTAACCCACAAACCTATGAGCACCTGATTTTCGATAAAGGAGCTAAAAGTATACAATGGAAAAAAGAGAACATCTTCAACAAATTGTGCTGGCAAAACTGGATGTCAATCTGTAGAAGAATGAAAATAGATCCATATCTATCACCATGCACAAAACTCAAGTCCAAGTGGATTAAAGACCTCAATATCAGTCCGAACACACTGAACCTGATAGAAGAGAAAGTGGGAAGTACTCTACAACACGTGGGCACAGGAGACCACTTCCTACGTATAACTCCAGCAGCACAGGCAGTAAGTGCCTCATTGAATAAATGGGACCTCCTGAGACTGAGAAGCTTCTGTAAAGCAAAGGACACTGTCGCTAAGACAGAAAGGCAACCCACTGACTGGGAGAAAATCATCACCAACCCCGCAACTGAAAAAGGTCTCATCTCCAAAATATATAAAGAACTCAAGAAACTAGACCGTAAAAGGCTAATCAACCCAATCAGAAAATGGGGCACTGAGCTGAACAGAGATCTCTCAACAGAAGAAGTTCAAATGGCCAAGAGACACCTAAGGTCATGCTCAACTTCCTTGGCAATCAGGGAAATGCAAATCAAGACAACTTTAAGATATCATCTTACACCTGTCAGAATGGCTAAAATCAAAAACACCAATGATAGCCTTTGCTGGAGAGGTTGTGGAGAAAGGGGTACCCCCATCCATTGCTGGTGGGAATGCAAACTTGTGCATCTACTCTGGAAAGCAGTGTGGAGGTTTCTCAGGAAATTCGGGATCAACCTACCCCTGGACCCAGCAATATCACTCTTGGGAATATACCCAAGAGAGGCCCTATCATACAACAAAAGTATATGCTCTACTATGTTCATAGCAGCATTGTTTGTAATAGCCAGAACCTGGAAACAACCTAGATGCCCTTCAATTGAAGAATGGATGAAGAAAGTATGGAATATATACATATTAGAGTACTACTCAGCAGTAAAAAACAAGGACTTCTTGAAGTTTGCAGGCAAATGGATGGAAATAGAAAACACTATCCTGAGTGAGGTAAGCCAGACCCAAAAAGAGGAACATGGGATGTACTCACTCATATTTGGTTTCTAGCCATAAATAAAGAACATTGAGCCTATAACTCAGGTTCTAAGAGAAGCTAAATAAGGAGAACCCAAAGAAAATCATATAGGCATCCTCCTGAATATTAACCTTCATCAGCCGATGAAAGGAGACAGAGACAGAAACAGAGACAGAGACCCACATTGGAGCACCGGACTGAAATCTCAAGGTCCAAATCAGGAGCAGAAGGAGAGAGAGCACGAGCAAGGAACTCAGGACCACGAGGGGTGCACCCACACAATGAGACAATGGGGATGTTCTATCGGGAACTCACCAAGGCCAGCTGGCCTGGGTCTGAAAAAGCCTGGGATAAAACCGGTCTCGCTGAACATAGCGGACAATGAGGACTACTGAGACCTCAAGAACAATGGCAATGCGTTTTTGATCCTACTGCACCTATTGGATTTGTGGGAGCCTAGGCAGTTTGGATGATCACCTTACTAGACCTGGATGGAGGTGGGTGGTCCTTGGAGTTCCCACAGGGCAGGGAACCCTGACTGCTCTTTGGGCTTACGAGGGAGGGGGACTTGATTGGGGGAGGGGGAGGGAAAGGGGAGGCGGAGGTGGGGAAGAGACAGAAATCTTTAATAAAAAAAATGAAAAAAAAGAAATGTAATTAATGTGATAATTAGTTCTCTAGAGTCCTCACTTCTTAATGCCCCAAATGAAAGTAGATATGATGGACACAGCACATGTGTTTGCGTTTGCCTGGAATATTCAGAGCAAGGATCAGTTAGAACACTGACATGTGGCCTCTGCATGTAGCCTTAATGCTTGACAGTAGTCATAGCCAGGGCCCTGTGTCTACAAGGAAGGCACCATCCTATAGCTAAGCTACACCTCCAGCCCCTTGCCTTGGCTCTTTTTAAAATTACATGGTAGACTACAAATCTCCTTGACTCTTAAAGGCCAAGAACAAACAGAAACAATGTGGCCTTTTCAGAGCCAGCTTCAAAATTCATAATTCACTTCTTCGATGTTTGGTTAACTAAAGGCAAATCTTTAAAAACAGGTCATTATAAAATGAGAAAAAATTAAAATATGGATGCTGATGGATGACATATAACACATGCACGGACTTTCTTCCATAATCCTGGTAAGGCAGGATTTATCATGGGTTATGCTAACCTTTATCTTATACCTTCGTGCCAGCATCAGGTTTAGAAGCATGAGGCTTCCTTAAGGATGGTTCTTCCAACAACTCTCTTAGTAAGTTTCCTTTGTTTTTGAAAACCACTGAATAATAATAACATCTTATTTACATGTCTTGCCCAGCCTCAATATCAATAATATAGAAATACGTAAGACTGCTATGGACATTCCCAGTCATCAAGGGGAAAATGAAGCACACAAAAGTACAACTTTACAGCAAATTTTTAATCTCACTAAAACCACACTGCCAACTCATTAGTCAGGACTTAGGTCTTATTGTATAGCTTATGAGTAGTTTCACACTCTGAAATATTCTTAATTACATCATTAAATTTATTACCCCTTGTTTTCCTGGTAACAATGTGCCAGTATTATTAAGCTTTCCGTCTAAAGACTGCTTTGCCCTTGCTGTGTTACCACAATTGTTCTAAAGATACTTTTAAAGCTTCTTTGATCTATCTCCATTGCCATCAATAGTTTTCCCAATTTTCTTACATCTTTCCCCCTCCACCTCAGCAAAGATCCATTCTACTTACTTTAAATGCTTAGTTATTTTACCAATAGATTTGGTATCCGATCTATCTATTATAGGCATGTTGTTGAGGGTGGGTTAGAGCCATTGTAAGGTTTATGGGATTATCTTATTTTTATTTTACTCACAAAACAACTATTTCATAAGACTTAGGCAACAGTGCTTATATCTCCTTAATCAGAATAACATATCCATATGGCCGGCTAAAAGACAGAGTATCTATTATGTGTAGACTACTTACTTATAACGTTTGTGCTACTATTCACTGAAAATTATTGATTAAATAGTCGTACCAGGTTACAAAATAGGTGGCCTCTCTATGCATTTTGGGCAACTTTTCACATGATAGATGGTTTGTTACAGAGAGCTTCTCCAGATGACTTTTCTATTCTAGTGTCAAAGCCAGACAGGTTACCTGATGCTCACTGTGTTTTGCATCAGAATGACACAAATGTTTTTTACCTAAGTGCAGGGTGATTAAGCTTTAGTCAAGTTTGACAAAATTCATAGACAGAGTTTGTGGTCACATTTGTTCTCTTGTGCTGAATATAATATAATTCTCATTTATGTGTCCAGAACTGGTTCATGTGGTGCTAAATATATAGCCTCAACCATTTATAAAATATATCTCCCTATGCAATCTGACTTTTATGCTCTTTAAATATCTTTTTCTTTTGGTAATTAAGTTCAAAGTATGAAAATTTCTTTTTACATGCTGAGCAATGCAAAGTCCCTCAAGAAACCAGATGTATATAGAGAGAAAATCATATAGGAGAAATGCCAAAAATAAATATCCTTTGATCTTTTTGCATTAACAATCCAAAGGTAATTCTTAAAAACATAATAGGCAAAGGAAATCAGAGCTAGATAAATTAATGTTTAATTTGTGAGGTATATGTCCTTGAGAGCTATGATATTTTTGAATTAACAGTTGGAATTATGGTTTTAATCACAGTTCCTGAATCTAAGCAGGGAAAAGGATAAATCTATAGATATTTCCCACCTGAGGGATGTATGTTGAGATTACTCTTCTGTTTCCAGGCTTCCCAGACCCAACTAATCATATAAAAACTGTATTAATTGCCCCAATGTTGGATGCCATTATGTAATCAGAGACTGAGTTTTCATTCCCCAGCTGCCACAACACTGTTTGGTCTATTAGCTCAGGCGTCTTATGTACTAACTCTTTCGTCTTAAATCAAGACTGTGGCCTACCAGGAAGATTCCAGTGTTCCAGCATCTTTCTCCTTCTGCAGCTACATGGCGTCACTTTGACTCAATATATATTCACACACACACACACACACACACACACACACACACACACACGCGTATGTTCAGATTTCCCATGTGACTTTATACTGACCTGCCATAGGCCAAAGCAACTTCTTTATTAACCAATGGTAGTAAAACATATTCACAGCATACAGAGCAAAATACCACATCATCTCCTCTTTTCTGTCTAAATTAACTACCTAGCTTTTAACTCCACCAAATACTGCAGAACAAATAATATTACCTGAGTAAGTAAATAATATTACCTAAGGAAGTGCATTGTAAGCAACTTCCAAAGTTCTAAAAATGGCAGAGACATCTCGCTGTCTAGATAGTCACCCAAAGTTCTTCTGTAATGCTGGGGCATCCATCTATAAACATAATACTTTACATAAAAGTAGAAACATACATACAAAAAATTGAAATTACATTGTATGAATAGACCAAGATCCATATCAATGCAAAGTATTCATCTCTATATCGCATCCCCCTTATGTTTTTGTTTTCTATTTCTTAGAAATTGACTATGACCATTAATCAATTATAACCAACCCTTTTAAGATAAAAATAAACATTTATAAATAATCATTTTGGGAATTTGGGCATGTTCCCCCAAACTGCTTCCTGCTGTTTGTTTGGCAAAGTATTTTTATAGTTCATGGAGATCTTTCAGGGGTTTTGTTTCATCAAACAGCATTAGCATGAAAGGAATCCATAGATTCTCATCTTCTGTAGAAACAAAAGCAAAGCCTCTTTTCCAAAGTAACACATCTTTAGACTCAAATTTTGAAGTCAAGATACTTTTATGTTGTTTAGCTTAACAGCCCCCACAATCAAATGTTTCTCTACAATTAGCTCCTTAACAGTCAAATTTTTACATATTTTTAAAAACTCAATAAAATGCATAATCCAGACTATTTGTGTATTTTTCATCTTTACATGGCTTATTTTTAACTCTATTACTTTTTAATATTTATTTCATTATCTTTACTCCTTTTATATATGACTGTCTCTACCCTTGCTTCTCTCTCTCTTAAGCCCATGTACATTTACTTAATACTGTGACCCATTCAGAGGTTGTTTTCATCTGAACCTGTCTTTTTATTTATCTGTAATTATTTTTCTGATCAGGTTTTGGACTTTGGTTTTGTTTTTAAAATACAAAGAAGGCATGTCTAGGATTAACACTGTGGCTTTGTCTATCCAACATAGTGGAGATATGTTAGCCACCTGTTCTGTGAGCCATGCTCACTGCCCCAGCTCCAGTGACACAGCAGGTCTATGTTGCCATTAATCAGTTTGTAACATGCTGCTCACAAACCCCATTTAAGTGTTCCATAATAGGACCTCATGAAAGATCCAGAGCAGTTTGTGCATATAGCATGAACCAGGAAGCTGACTGTTAAAGAAGCCACACCTCTGCTTGCTGCCAACAAAGACAGCCTATCTGAAATAATGTGGCTACCAAGAAGTCATGAAGTTGTGCTTACCTCTGTTCTTTTATGTCTAGAATTCCTTCTCAGGCTCTCTCAGGTTATATGTGGTGTCATTGCCCCACATTTGATGTGAAATTCCCCTCTGTATGTGGGAATACCATTGATCAATAAAGAATCTGCTTTGTGCCTATTGCAATGCAGAATAGAGCAAGGCAGAGTTCCAAGCAGATAGAAGAGGAGAGAGTAGGAAGCATCAAAAAGTGCTTGGATCTCTGGGAGAAAGGGCAGAGGCAGAACTGGATCTACAAGACATTCCCTGGAGCTAAGGGGGATGGTGAGTGACAATAACTCAGACCCCCACCCCCCTCCTGGCCACTGGAGAGAAACACACACACTGAGTCAGGAGTCTGTCAAAGCAGAGTCTTGTTTAATTGTATTAGGCAGGAACTTATATAGGATTGTGATGGAGGTGGGAGTCTTGGGATAAAGTAAGGTGGAGTAAGGAATGAGGGCCAATAATATCCTGCCACATTACTGGTGGCTGAGCAAAGGCAGGTTAAGTTGGACTGTGCTGAGTCACTCATGTGCAGAACTCATGACCATAGACAGGCCTCCAAACTCGAGCTAGGCTCAGAAAGTTACACTGGGCCTCACACCCAAGAGGCCCAATGGAAGAGAAGCCATGTAGCTGCCACAGGATACAGATGCCAAATGCCAGACAGAACCTTACTAGTAGGCCACAACCAAGTGGTGATACACAGATTAATAGAAATGGGTCAATTTAAGATATAAGAGGTAGTCAATAAGAAGTGTGAGCTAATAGGCCAAGCAGTGCTGTAATAATACAGTTTCTTAGTGATTACTTTGGGTCTGGGTGGCCAGGAAACAAACAGGTAGTCTCCATCAACACACATTGGGCACCATATTTAAGTAGTGACTCCACTTCCATTGCCTGGCTGCCCACTCTCAAATATTCACACAAAAGCTGTATTAGTTGCTGATGTAAGAAGTTCTTTGTATATGTGTTGCTTTTATTGATTAATCAATAAAGAAATTGCTTTGGCCTATAGCAAGGCAGAACAGAGCTAGGCAGGGGAAAACTAAATTGAATGCTGAGGAAGAGAAGGCAGAGTCAGTGAGAAGCCATGTAGGACCCCAGAGACAAATGCTGGTGCCGCACACTGCGGCCTGGTCTGCGCTCTATACACTATACCCGAGTTCGTGAGCTTCGGGCAAGGGGCTGGAGGTTGAGAATACACACGCAGAGACAGACGGACACACAGACCTTCCAACACTTGTACCAAAAGCCCTTCTTTAATAGCACCACGGAGGCTTAAATACACTGCAGTCAATGGCCAACAGGTAAAAATCCCATCCTTTGATCCTCTAAGCTAGGCACAGCTTCTAGTAACTTCAAGTAGAAGGCTCTAGACAGGGAAGAGCAGCTGAAGGCCAGGGCTCAATTAGTCCCAACATGCTGGAACTTTACCCGATAAGCCACAGCCTTATGGTGATACACAGATTAATGGAGATGGGTTATTTTAAGATATAAGAGTAAGCCAGAAATACACTTAATCCATTGGCCAAACAAAATTGAACATAATATGGTTTCTGTGTGATTATTTCATGGTTGAGCAACTGCAAACAAACAAGCTTCCGCCATACAACAAGTTACAGCACTGCTTGGTCTATTAGCTCAGGCTTCTTATCCTTGCTATTTTCTGCCCTTCCATAGTCCAAACAATGCTGTAATTAATACAGTTTTTGTGTGAATATTTTGGTCTGCGTGGTCAGTGAAATAAAGTAGTCTCCACCTCCACAGGGAATGTTAAATCACCCAGTACATATATTCAATTAACTTTAAATAGTGTTTCCAGTGTATTTGATAGGGAAGTATTCCCAGGAAACATTACTGCAGTGGTTGGCATGAGATAAATGTCCCAATTTCTACTTCATAATATGTTTGCACACATAAAGTGATGGGTCAATACTAACTGTAGGAAATCTAAAATCATAAAGAACTTTTAAGCATCTAACTATAGTTGTGAGTTTAGGTTGTTAAAAAATTTCTTGTGCACAATAGTACCCATTTTAACTGTAAAAAATGCAATAAATCAAACAATGTAAACTTTGATTTCATTAATACCCAAAATATATCTCATTAAATCACATTATAAAAATGAAAAAATAAGGCATATTTGTAATAGATGTACATAACAATTGACTTTAATTCAGAAAAAAGTAAACCGAAAAATATATAATAAAACAAAATACAAAGACTTTTGGTTTAAAACATGGACAACCAATATGAACAGACAGTTCACACAAGAAGCAATTGGATGCAAATTCTATAATAGATTGCATAATAACATTCATTAGAATGTAGACATAAAATTTTAATTAATTTCCTGGTTCCATTAACAAGAAAAAATATGATAGAGAGGAAATGAGTTTTCCTATCTTAATTAGGAGTTGAATATGAGGAATCTATTTATAACTATGTGTATCATTTCTAATAAAGTTCAGTATCATACCTAGGTTTTCACCTCACATAAACAAAAGCATAAAAAAACTCACAAGACCCTTTATAGTATCTTAGTAAACTTGCCAAATATTTCAGAGAGAAGAAATGATTTTCAACCTCAGAGCATATGTAAATAGGAGCATATGTAAATGGGAGCATATGTAAATGGGAGCATATGTAAATGGGAGATCAGAAAGTAATAGAAGCAAACAGAGGGAAGCAGTCATTTGGTTCACTTTTATTACAGCCCATTCTCCCAAGAACTATCATGAGTTTCATGAGAAATACATTAATATTTTTTCAAGAATGCTTTCTTCATGAGCAAATTTACTCACACCAGTCCTAATCTCTTTTTTAAAAAAATCCAATCCTATTGAATTTTTTATTTAATGTAATGCCACACAGAGGATCAGTTTTGTAATGTACACAGCTTTTAATTTTTTTGAATTAGTAATGACTTTATTGAGTTGTAGAAAATTGCAAATGATGATGTGATAAATTATAAAATGATGGCAAAACACTCCAAATTATTACAAATAAATCTAATAATTAATTTATTAAATTAATATAATACTAATTTAAACTAATTATTTACCTTTAATTTTTGTGTAGGGTGTTTTGCCTATCTATATGTCTATCTACCATATGCATGCCTAGTTCCTGTGGAGACTAGAAGAGGGCATTGGTTTCTCTGGAATTAGAGTTACAGATAGTATGAGAATCATGAATTAAAGTCTGGACCTGAGGAAGAATAGCATGTGCTTTTTATTCCTGACCCATCTCTCCAGTCCCTCGCAAGCACAATCAAAATGTTCCCTAACCATGTCTCATATATATATGAGACATTTATAATTGTCTAGGATTTGCACATAGAGATAAGATGCTGAATAGCTAGGCATACTACAAAATCATTCTTCCTATTAACAAACGTTGGGGTATAAGGAATATATACATGTTTTGGTAAACCTAGGTAATAGGAATTGTGTTCCTGTATGAAACACTATGCTGATAACTGAGGGCATACCTATCACTGTCAATCCAACAATGTCTCATTTTACTAAAGATCACTCAAGTGGTGAATTTAAAAAATATTGTGGTCAGTTTTCAGTTATCTGAGAAATTGTTTCAATTATATAAGCATTTATTTTTTCTTATGATTTTATCTTTAATTTCCATTAAATGTAGCTAACTGACAATCTTACTTAGCAGTATCAAAAACAAAAAATAAAGTTATCCAATATATATAACACACATACATATATTTATGAATTTTTAAAAGAAAACTGTTGTAGGAATAGGCCATTTGTTTGTTCCCAGCTTCCCAGAACCAAAATAATCACACCGAAACTATAGTATTTAAATCACTGCTTGGCCAATCGTGTAAGCATATTTTTGGCTTACTATTGTATCTTAAATTAATCTGTTTATGTTAATCTCTGTATCGCCACATGACTGTGGATTACCAGCAAGGTTCCATCCAGTGTCTGTCTACAGACTACATGGCTGCATGGCTTCTCCTGACTTCACCTTCTTTCTCTCAGCATCCAGTTTAGTTTTCCCTGACTAGCTCTGCTCTGCCCTGTTATAGGCCCAAAGAGGAATCTTTATTAACCAGTGCTAATCACATCAAACAGAGGAGAATTGCACATCAGGAAACATCTCTGACATAATTAGAGCAAAGGCTCAATATTTAAATAATGTTGCTTAAACAAGGCAATAATAGTTACAGCAGGATGGATGGGTTGGTGAGGATTATAAAATTAAGGCAAGGCTTGCTATAAAATGTGGATCTCAAAAACATACATTTTCTTTCCGTAGCTTTTTCATGAGATCTAACAAGTGTCTTCAGTCTCTGCTCAAGGGTAGACTTTTCACCTAAACCACGAGAAAAGTAACTTGATGTTAAATCTCAAGCACTAGAAAATAAATCATTCAGCTAGTACAGGTAAATATACAAGCCCCAAATTATTCTATTCTATTTTGTAAACCAACCTAAGAAATATTAATTCTGGTATTATGCTTCCATAATTATCATCTTCAGTTTAATCTAACAGAAGCATTGAAGTGTGATTATTAAGTAGACTGAGTATTGTTTCCACAAAGATTAAGACTAAAGAAGAATGTCATAGATTCTAGTCTACATCCTGAAAGATGTTGACTTCAAGTGGAATTTAATAGTCTTTTCCCATAATGGAGATACAGCAAAGAATAACCACAGAAACAGTGTTCACAGAAATTTGATTCAGCTAAGAATTATACCAACTTGATTGCTGTTCCAAGAGCTTTTTAAACTCGAACTTCCGTACTGGACATTAGGTCATGACAGGGCATAAGACGATACTGTTCAGTATCTGCTTGTAATATTCTGTGTTACATTTCTATCTCAGAATATTCCCCCAAACAATTTTTATAATCAAATTCTACTAAGTATAATTAAAATTTAACCCTATGTCAGTTCTAGAAGTTAAACTCAACAGAATATAAGTACTTCTGTTTATCTATGTACTTTATAAAGAAGTTGATAAACTGATTGATAATTTGGTTACTGGGTAAAGTCACTTGCAACTATACCAGAACAACATGGTTTGATTCTCAAAATCCACATGAAAGCAGAAGAAGAGAACTGACTCCCAAGTGTCATCTTGCCACTACATACAATAACTCACTTGTGTATGATAACAATCATACATGTACATGGGAACATGTGTACATGTGTGCATGCATACACACACTAATAAATAAATATCAAAGAAGTTTGCATATTGAAAAAAAATGAAGATCATGACAGAGTAAAAAACAGTCAATGTGGAGTTTGGGACCCACGGCAGCAGCCTGGGACAGGGAACTCAGATTTTCCTCATCCTCCCTATACTTCCTGGGCTTCCTGCTGGGCCTATACTTTCAGCATAAGGCCTCTCTCTTCCTACCCCACCCAGCTTGCATCCAGAACCCTCCCCCCTTTCTGCCTCCCTTCCCTCTTGGGGCACTGGGGCCAAATCGCAAGGGCAACCTAGCTGGCGGGAGCTCCTTTGTTTCAATAGCCTGCCTGGAGCAAGCAAGGTAGGCGCTTTGTTTACGAGCTACCCAACCAGCACAGAGATCTGATCTCGGCACCAGGAGAGCCATCATTGGGGAGAGACATCACTCGAGCACCAGGAGAGCCATCACTGGGGAGTGCCATCACTGGGAAGCTACATCAATAGGCAAGGAGACCTAATGCTGTAAAAGAAGATACATAGGGAAGCATTCGGAGGAAGAGATGGGCAGGCACCAATGCAAGAATTCACCCAACAATCTGAAGAACAACATGAAACCACCAGAACCCAGCGACCTCACAACAGGAGGACAGGAACACCTTAATCAAGAAGAAGTAGAAAAAATTGACTTTATGAAAGTGATTAACACCCTTAAACAGCATGTAAAAAATGCCCTTATAGAAATGGATGAGAAGTATACCAGAAAGTTAGAATAATTGAATAAATCAGTGAATGATACCCTAGGAAACCAAGGAAAAACAATCAAACAGATAATGGAAACAGTTCAAGACTTGAAAACTGAAATGGAGGCAAAGAAGAAAACACAAACAGAGGGCCGGCTGGACATGGAAAATCTAGGTAAACGAATAGAGACTACAGAAACAAGCATAACCAGCAGAATACAAGAGATAGAAGAAAGAACCTCAGATGCTGAAGATAACATAGAGAAAATAAACACACTGATCAAAGAAAACAGCAAGTCCAACAAACTTTCATCACAAAACATTCAGGAAATATGGGACACAATAAAAAGACCAAAACTAAGAATAATTGGATTAGAAGAAGGAGAAGTGCAGCTCAATGGCCCAGAAAATATATTTAATAGAATTATAGAAGAAAAGTTTCCCAACCTAAAGAAAGATGTACCTATGAAGGTTCAAGAAGCATACAGAACACTGAATAGGCTGGATCAAAAAAAAAAAAAATCCCCTGCCATATAATAATCAAAACACAAAGCATACAGAATAAAGAAAGAATTTTAAGAGCTGCAAAGGAAAAAGGCCAAGTTATTTATAAAGGCAAACCTATCAGACTTACACCTGACTTCTCTATGGAAACCATGAAAGCCAGAAGGTCCTGGATAGATGTACTACAAAAACTAAGAGACCATGGATGCAAGCCCAGACTACTATACCCAGCCAAGCTTTCGTTCACTATAAATGGAGAAAACAAAATTTTCCAGGATAAAAACAAATTTAAACAATACGTAGCCACAAATCCAGCCTTACAGAAAGTAATAGAAGGAAAATCACTAACCAAGGAGTCCAACAATGACCACAATAACTCAGACATCTAGAGACCCTTCACCAGCGCAACTCAAAGAAGGAAAACACACAAACTCCACTACTAAAAAAGTAACCGGAGTTAAGAACCACTGGTCATTAATATCATTTAATGTCAATGGGCTCATCTCACCTATAAAAAGGCACAGGCTAAGAGATTGGATAAGAAAACAGGATCCAACATTCTGCTGTTTACAAGAAACACACCTCAACCACAAAGACAGGCACCTACTCAGAGTAAAGGGCTGGGAAAAGGCTTATCAAGCAAATGGGCCTAAGAAACAAGCAGGTGTGGCCATACTAATTACTAACAAAGTTGACTTCAAACTTAAATCAATCAGAAGAGATGGAGAGGGACATTTTATACTCATAAAAGGAACAATTCATAAGGATGAAGTCTCAATTCTGAATATCTATGCCCCTAATATAAAACCACCCACGTACGTAAAAGAAACATTACTAAAACTCAAGGCTGCCACCAAACCGCACACACTAATAGTAGGAGACTTCAACACTCCTCTCTCACCAATGGACTGGTTAATCAGACAGAAACCTAACAGAGAAATTAGAGAATTAATGGAGGTAATGAATCAATTGAACTTAACAGACATCTATAGAATATTCCAACCAAATAAGAAAGAATATACCTTCTTCTCTGCAGCTCATGGAACCTTCTCGAAAATTGACCACATACTCGGTAACAAAGCAAACTTCCACAGTTACAAAAAAAATTAGTAACCACCTGTGTCTTATCAGATCACCATGGATTAAAGTTAGAATTCAACAACAATGCTACCCCCAGAAAGCCTACAAACTCATGGAAACTGAACAGTCAACTACTGAACCATACCTGGATTAAGGAAGAAATAAAGAAAGAAATTAAAGTCTTCCTTGAATTCAATGAAAATAAAGAAACAACATACTCAAACTGATGGGACACTATGAAAGCAGTCCTAAGAGGAAAGTTCATAGCACTAAGTGCCCACTTAAAGAAAACAGAGAGCACATATTGGAGATTTAACAGCCCACCTGAAAGCTCTAGAAAAAAAAAAAAGAAGCAGACTCACGTAGGAGGAGTAGAAGACTGGAAATAATCAGAGGGCTGAAATCAACAAAATAGAAACACAGAAAACAATCCAAAGAATCAATGAAACAAAAAGCTGGTTCCTGGAGAAAATCAACAAGATTGATAAACCCTATCCAAACTAATCAAACGGCAGAGAGAGAATATGCAAATTAATAAGATCAGAAATGAAAAGGGGGACATTACCACAGACACAGAGGAAATTCAGAGAATCATTAGATCTTACTACAAAAGCCTGTATGCCACAAAACTAGAAAATGTAAAAGAAATAGACACTTTTTTAGATAAATACCATATACCAAAGTTAACCCAGGAACAGGTGAACAATCTAAATAGACCTGTTAGTCGCGAAGAATTAGAAGTTGTTATCAAAAACCTCCCTACCATAAAAAGCCCAGGACCAGATGGTTTCAATGCGGAATTCTACCAGAACTTCCAAGAAGACCTAATACCTATACTCCTTAATGTATTTCACAATATAGAAACAGAAGGGTCATTACCAAATTCCTTTTATGAAGCTACAGTTACTCTGATACAAAAACCAAAAAAAGACTCAACCAGGAAAGAGAATTACAGGCCAATCTCACTCATGAACATCAATGCAAAAATCCTCAACAAAGTACTGGCAAACCGAATCCAAGAACACATTAGAAAAATTATCCATTATGATCAAGTAGGCTTCATCCCAGAGATGCAGGGCTGGTTCAACATACGAAAATCTATCAATGTAATCCATCATGTAAATAAACTGAAAGAAAAAAAAACCATATGATCATTTCATTAGATGCTAAAAAAGCATTTGACAAAATTCAACATCCCTTTATGATAAAAGTCTTGGAAAGATTAGGGATACAAGGGTCATACCTAAATATAATAAAAGCTATTTACAGCAAGCCGACAGCTAACATCAAATTAAACGGAGAGAAATTCAAAGCCATCCCACTAAAATCAGGAACACGACAAGGCTGTCCACTCTCGCCATACCTCTTCAATATAGTGCTTGAAGTTCTAGCAATAGCAATAAGACAACATAAGGGGATCAAAGGGATTCAAATTGGAAAGGAAGAAGTTAAGCTTTCGTTATTTGCAGATGATATAGTGTACATAAGCGACCCCAAAAACTCCACCAAAAAACTTTTACAGCTGATAAACAACTTTAGTAATGTGGCAGGATATAAGATCAACTCCAAAAAATCAGTCGCCCTTTTATACCCAAAGGATATGGAAGCAGAGAGGGAAATCAGAGAAACTTCACCTTTCACGATAGCCACAAACAGCATAAAATATCTTGGAGTAACTTTAACCAAGGAAGTGAAAGATCTATTTGACAAGAACTTTAAGGCATTGAAGAAAGAAAATGAAGAAGATACCAGAAAATGGAAGGACCTCCCTTGCTTTTGGATTGGGAGAATCAACATAGTAAAAATGGCAATCTACCAAAGGCAATTTATAGATTCAATGCAATCCCCATCAAGGTCACATCAAAATTCTTCACAGATCTTGAGAGGACAATAATCAACTTCATATGGAAGAACAAAAAAACCAGGATAGCCAAAACAATCCTATACAATAAAGAATCTTCTGGAGGCATTACCATTCCGGACTTCAAACTCTATTACAGAGCTACAGTAATGAAAACAGTGTGGTACTGGCATAAAAACAGAGAAGTCAACCAATGGAATGAAATAGAAGATTCGAATTTTAACCCACAATCCTATGAGCACCTCATTTTCAATAAAGGAGCTGAAAGTATACAATGGAAGAAAGAAAGCATCTTCAACAAATGGTGCTGGCAAAACTGGATGTCAACCTGTAGAAGAATGAAAATAGATCCATATCTATCACCATGCACAAAACTCAAGTCCAAATGGATCAAAGACCTCAATATCAGTCTGAACACACTGAACCTGATAGAAGAGAAAGTGGGAAGTACCCTACAACAGATGGGCACAGGAGATCGCTTCCTATGTATAACCCCAGAAGCCCAGACATTAAGGGCAACATTGAATAAATGGGACCTACTAAAACTGAGAAGCTTTTGTAAAGCAAAGGACACTGTCACTAAGACAAAAAGACAACCTACTGACTGGGAGAAGATCTTCACCAACCCCGCAAAAGACAAAGGTCTGATCTCCAAAATATATAGAGAACTCAAGAAACTAGACTTTAAAATGCTAATTAACCCAATTAAAAAATGGGGCACTGAACTGAACAGAGAATTCTCAACAGAAGAATTTCAAATGGCCAAAAGACACTTAAGGTCATGCTCAACCTCCTTAGCGATCAGGGAAATGCAAATCAAAACAACTTTGAAATATCATCTTACACCTGTCAGAATGGCTAAAATCAAAAACACCAATGATAGCCTTTGCTGGAGAGGTTGTGGTGAAAGGGGTACCCTCATCCATTGCTGGTAGGAATGCAAACTTGTGCAACCACTTTGGAAATCAGTGTGGTGGTTTCTCAGGAAGTTTGGGATCAACCTACCCGTGGACCCAGCAATACCACTCTTGGGAATATACCCAAGAGATGCCCTATCATATGACAAAAGCATTTGTTCAACTATGTTCATAGCAGTATTATTTGTAATAGCCAGAACCTGGAAACAACCTAGATGCCCTTCAATGGAAGAATGGATGAAGAAAGCGTGGAATATATACACATTAGAGTACTACGCTGCGGTAAAAAGCAATGACTTCTCGAATTTTGCATGCAAATGGATGGAAATAGAAAACACTATCCTGAGTGAGGTAACCCAGAACCAAAAAGATGAACATGGGATGTACTCACTCATATTTGGTTTCTAGCCATAAATAAAGGTCACGGAGTCTATAATTGTTGAACCTAAAGAAGCTAAATAAGAAGGTGAACCCAAGGAAAAACATATAGTTATCCTCTTGGCTATGGGAAATAGACAAAATTGCCGGGGAAAAAATTGGGATCTTGGGGGTGGGGTGGGATGGGGGTAACGGGGGATGGGGAGAGAAAAGTGAGAAGGGGAGAATGAAGGAACCTTGAGGAAACAGGATGATTGGGATAAAGGAAGGTTGGATGGGGGAGCACGGAAGCACAATTCTTAGTTAAGGGAGCCACCATAGGGTTGGCAAGAGACTTGAACCTAGAGTGGCTCCCAGGAGCCCAAGCGATGTCCCCAGTTAGTTCCTTGGGCAGCTGAGGATAGGGAACCTGAAATGACCCTATCCTATCACAATACTGACGAATATCTTGCATATCACCATAGAACCTTCATCTGGTGATGGATGGAGATAGAGACAGAGACCCACACTGGAGCACTGGACTGAGCTCCCAAGGTCCCAATGAGGAGCAGAAGGAGGGAGAACATGAGCAAGGAAGTCAAGACCACGAGTGGTGCAATCACCCACTGAGACAGTGGGGCTGATCTATTGGGAGCTCACCAAGGCCAGCTGGACTGTGACTGAAAAAGCATGGGATAAAACCGGACTCTCTGAACATGGCGAACAATGAGGGTTGATGAGAAGCCAAGGACAATGGCACGGGGTTTTGATCCTACTTCATGTTCTCTGGCTTTGTGGGAGCCTAGCCAGTTTGGATGTTCACCTTCCTAGACATGGACGGAGGGGGGAGGACCTTGGACTTTCCACAGGGCAGGGAACCCTGACTGCTCTTTGGACTGGAGAGGGAGGAGGAGAGGAGTGGGGGGAAGGGGAGAAGGGTGGGAGGAGGGGGAGGGAAATGGGAGGCTGGTTGGTAGGAGGCGGAAACTTTTTTTTCCCTTTTCTCATTTAAAAAAAAAATTAAAAAAAAAACAGTCAATGTATAATCTTCTTTTGATGTATTCTAGTTTGGTACTTACAGTTTTCACTTGTTTTGGGTAAATATTCTTTAAGGAGTTATTCTGTCTTGCTTTATATGTCCTTCTTTACATGGCTCCATGTATCAACTAGATTGCATGTAATGTATAAGTTTTCTGAAGTTGCTTTTCTTAAAATTCCACTTCAAACTTCACTTTTTTCTCTCTTTTGTTTTGAAATTATAATTTAATTGCATGTTTCCTTTGTCTTTCCTCTCCCAACCCTCCCTTTTGTACCTTCCCACTCTACATCAAATTTATATATATATATATATATACACATATATACATGTATATATACATACATACATTTGTGCATGTTATATACACATACATATACATAATTATAATATACATCCTTAAATACAACCAGTTCAATCTGTATAATGCTACTTGTATGTATGTTTATATGCCACAATACTATGACCTCTTAGCTCAATCCAATTTAGAAAAGTAGAAGAAAGTACATAGATAAAAATCAGTAACTGCAATATGTGATAAAGAACTCATAGTCTTGCAGTCCATATTTCTGCCTGATACTAAAGTAATACAAGCTTAGGAATGTTACAGAGGTCAAGTTTTAATAAAATCTCAGAGAACTCTGGAAGACAGTATAAGAGAATACATAAAGACAGTAAGTGTCCAGGAAAACAAGGAGAAATACCTTCCCTGCTTCTGATTATTTCCCAGCTAGACTGACCATCTCTAGCATGGCTCATCAATGTCTTTGCAATTGAGAAGGTTCTTCTCTAATAGCACTCATACTTTTATTTAAAGCCACTTTAATAAATTTCTTTAATCTTTGCCATGAGGTTCTTAATAGGTTGCAGAATATTCCAATGGAATAAATTATGATGCCTAGAGGAAGCTTTTGTGTATTTTATGATTTAATACGCATTTTTCTAAGATACTTCACACAGAAAGGTTCAGCAACTTTGATCAATAGTGAGGTAACTTTGAATTTGCCTCAGACACTAATAAAGGTTATGATCTAAAATAAAATAATATCAGGACTACATGGATTTTGAGTAGTCACAAAATTGCTGATGCAGGCTTAAGGGCTGTTCTGGTTTTGGCATTCAATTCAGTTATAAAGTGATGAGCCATGGGAAAAGTGAGACTATGGAAATATATTATGAGTGTATATTTGCTATTTCTCCTCCACTGGCTTTATTCTTTTAGTAAATCAAGAAAGTACTATATTATCTCAGAGGCAAGGGAGTACATATCTGTATATAATGTGTCAGTTGCTAATGCTCTTGCATTTTATATGCCATCCCATAGGGTTTCAGGATGATCAAGAAACTAGCAAGAAATGTCATAGCACAGTTACCAGTATACAAAAAAAATAGCATCAACATAGTCTAGTAAAGATGCTTGGAGCAGCCTGTTAACATATGTACGTAATATATATATATATATATGTGTGTGTGTGTGTGTGTGTGTGTGTGTGTGTGTGTGTGTGTGTGTGATCCAGGAAAAAAAAAGGAGAAATTTAGGAAAGGAGGAAATGAAAGGAGGGAAGGAGAAGGGGAAAATGGAAGCTTCCTTTTGTTTATTTTACAGATGATATCAATGAATGAATAATGTTCTTCCAAGTAAACATGATTTATCTTAAAGAAAAACAGAGCCAATAAAGTCTAAATTTGGGCAACTTTAAATTTGACGATATTTGGAACACCATTATTTTCTGATATTTGTTTTGCCAGCAAATTTGTCAATGAACCTACACCTGCAAAGGCACAACTTTGAGGCACACCAGTGTGTGAGCTAAAATCAGCTGACTGAAGGTATGGATAGTGTGATCAGTCAAAAGTGCCATACACAAGTCTGTTACCTGTAGGAGGAGAGAGACCCTTGTTGGTTCCAGGCTGCTCAGCCCCAAAATAATCACATAGAAACCATATTTTTTTAGGTCACTGCTTGGCCTGTTAGCTCTAGCTTCTTATTGGCTAACTCTTACATATTAATTTAACCCATCTCCATTAATCTGTGTATCACCACGTGGCAGTGACTTACCGGGTAAAGTTCCATCTGGCTCTGTCAGGGCTACATGGCTTCTTTCTGACTCTACCTCTTCTCCCAGAATTCAGTTTAGTTTTCTCCACCTATTTCTGTTTCCCCATTGCACTGCTATAGGTCCAAAAAGTTCTTTTTTTACAATATTTATATCTATTTTATTTTTTACCATAACTAAGGAAAACAATAACTATCTAGTTTTCAACTCCATCAAAGACCACAGAAGGACATAATATTAACTAAGTAATGGAAGTGCATTGTAAGCAACTTCCAAAACTCTAGAATTTACAGAGACATCTCACTGCCTGGACAGTCATCCAAAGTTCTTTTGTACCATTGGGGCATCCATCTTCAGCCTACATGCCCATAATATCCAGCAGATTTTTCCATAAAGCAGGAAATTTCAGACAGTTCCGCCTATATTGGCAGTTTGCTAGTCACTTTCTTCTGTGTCCTGCAGAATGTCTAGCAGACTCTTTCTATTCTTTCATGAAGCAGGAACCCCAAAGGATCATCTCATCTTTAGGCAAGTTCAGCAGTCATTTCTCTGTGGGTCCTGCATGTCCAGTTCATCAAGCAGTTCAGGCAAGAGCAGTTTCCTGCCCAAATGGCTAACCAACTCCATAAGGAGCCTCGATGACCATCTTTTTCTTGAAGTAGATTAGTGCTGCCAAAAGTAGATGTGTCTCATTGTCATGAAAAGTCCTAAGCTCCTAAAACATTTTAAATGTCATATTCTGAAGGTCTCTGAAAGATTTGAAGAATACCTATCTAACTGAAATATATTTCTCTCTATATAAAAAACCTAACTAACATGACTCTAAGCTTGACTATTATAGATTACCTACTAACCTATATTTCTTAATTATACACTACAGTTTTAAATGAGCTGGAAAACACAATACCTTGATCAAGATCAAAAATACATATACACAGTATAACAAAATTGTCCTTAAATTTGTATCAATAAACCAAGATTCATACCAATGCAAATCTCTGTAGCAGTTACTTGCTTGTTTTACTATGAATGATTAGTATGAATACCACAAACATCTATTTTGCATGCCTATAAACCATACTCTCTTTTGCAATGCAAGCATACTATTTACATCCCCTGCCTAAATCCATAGGAAAAGCCTATACATATTCCTAAAATTATTTTTTCAGATCCTATTTCTATAGACTAGCCCTTGATACAAAAATTTGTATCACTCCTCAAAATAATTTAATGGACAATTATCAATATGAGAGAAAGAATAGTATTATTGTTGACCTACAACTTATAAAAGTAAACAATTTCTAAGATTCCCCGTCAGCAAGGTATGGAAGAATATAATTCAAATCTGAGTTCCTGAGGTCTTTTGTTGGTGGCAGCAAAGATGATGGTGTAAATTTGAGTTTGTATCCAGAGACCTTGGAACCATCAATGCTCATGTCTGAGAGCATAAAATATGATCTGGGTCCTGGAGACAGCAGGAGTAGATCTTGTCTCCACTCTTCCTCCCATACTCAGAAGTTTGGATGTGCCCATTTCAAATTGTGGAGATAAACATCTTTGCTCAGTTAACAAATTTAAATACTAATCTCTTCCAGGAATACCTCTAACACTCCCCAAAACAATATTTTTCAGCTGAGTATCTCTTATCCTAAACAAGTCTACACATAAAATTAACCTCCATAACCATTAATAATAGTCATTTTAGAGTTACACAGCACCTTCCAAACTATTATAAAGTACCCAAGAATTTTAATTCATAATAAACTAAGGTAAAAACATGCTGTCTAGGTTAAAATACTGCAAGTTTCTATTTTTAATTATACTAAAGAACATTTTTCCAAGGTTAATAGTCTTTGCTACACTTTTATAGGTTTAGGTGTAATTCAACATTAAGAAATGTATAAAAGTGAAATGTAACCATTATTCAAAATTATTAACTAAATCACACTGTCTAGTAGAATTTTCTACTATAGTGGAAATACTCCAAGTCTGTGTTTCTAATATGTTGGTTACTGGGAATTTCAGGGTATTTATCAATTGAAATTTTGTTATTGGCAGAATGGACTTGCATGTAAATTATAGCAAAATTTAAGCATAAATGGCAATATTCACCTAATATCCACAGTGGGGTGTATGGATCTATATTTATATTCTGATCATGCCCATGGCTACAGTATAACAGAGCTTTCTCACTTTTCCTGAAGGATTTAAGTATGAACATATTTTAATAATTATTTTCTCATTCTAAGTTTGGTTTCTTAGATCTCATATGTAAATTAATATCTATTCCTCACATATTTATATTAATATAGAATGAAATAATTATATGTCAGATTATTATAACAACATTCATTTGCAACGAAATAAACATGTAATTTTAAAATTGGTATATTTTATGCACCATGGAAAAAATTAATGTTTTAACTTTAAAGTTCTCTTAAAATACTATAGACTCAGTACTAGGGAGATGGCTTTGCAGTTAAGAGCATTAAGGCTTCAAAACTGCAAACTGAATAAAGATTGTTTGTTTACCAATTTAAAAAAATAAAAAAGGTACACTAGATTCACTACCAGAGAACCCAGATTCAATCACAAACACATAATGATAACAACAACCAACTTCAATTCCATGGATATACATCAACCCTTCTGTTCTCTGTAGGCTCCACAGACACATGCAGTACATAGATATACATGCAAGCAAAACCCTCAAACACAAAAAATAATAATATAACTATAGATGCCAGAAACTATTTGTAAATAAAGTTTTGACTTCTACATTGAATATTTTAATTTTTTTCAGAATAGCTGAAGTAAACAACTTGGGAAAAGACAGATTGATTATGACTCATGATTTCAGGTCTTCAGCTATGAACTAACCAGGTCATTTTGCTTTTAACATGAGGCCAGGCAGAATATTCAGGTTGTGGGCCCATCCCTAGTGAATGCTCATCTCAGAGTAGTCAGAAAGCAGAGCCTGGCACAGAAACGGATCAGGAAGAAGTAGCCCTAGCATCATGTGCCCAGTGCTGCATTTCCTCCAGCAGTCCCCCTTTTTCCTAGACCGTAGAAAGTCCATCACTCATCAAAGCAGACTCAGCTCTAGAGAAAGCTGTCAAGACTTGAGCCTCTTTGGTACATTTCATACTCAAATTATACCAACTTCTGTTATATATTCTTTGATTGTTTCAAGTGTTATCTGGACCTGGTTATAAACTTGACGTGTATAGAAAGAGAGAGCCTCAGTTGAAAAGCTGTTAATAGAGCGTTTCCCTATGGACATGTTTGTGGCCATCTTCTTGACTGTTAATTTATGTAGGCGGGCCCAGCCCACTGTGTCTATATTTATGTGGGCTTGGCCTGTAAGCTGGCTGAGCAAGTCAAGTGGAGCAAGCCACTAAACAACATTCTTGTGTGCTCTCTGCTTCAGTTCCTGTCTCCAGGTTTTTGCCTTAAGTATGTCTTTTTTAATCATGAAATATAATCTGTAAGCTAAAATAAACACTTTCCTACATTACATTTTCCGTGGTATTATTTTACCACAGCATAGAAAGCAAAGTAGCAGAGCCTACAGGAGAAATCAGACAAACATTTAACTTTCAGAGATCTTTTGATTTTTATCAATATTTGTGTAAGTGTCAGGAAATATTTAGGAAAGCCTAGACATTCAAATTTGAGGTTGCTACTTACAGATTCCTTTATATTGATTCTTGGATTCTATCAAATACCAACGTCCTCTTTTGTTTTAAGCAGTTCTTTACTTTGTGATGCCATAAAGCACTTCAGGATTTTTGTATATACCATAGGGGGAAAAACTATTTCTCAAAATCATTTTTGGATTCTCTCTTGAAGACTATTTTTAGGAACCAGGCCCAAGCCTTAGATATTATTGTTCGAGAAGGCCACTGTTTTGAATTACTTTCAGAAGACAGAGATGAAAATCTGTCTGTCTGTTTTCCAGCCAGATTCTGCACACAACCCTACACTAATTGTGCTTAGAAACAGAGTACCACACTGATATTTTCAGCCTTTGTCTATCCACACAGCGTCAACCTTAGACCTCTCATTATTATACTTTGTTCAGATTCTGTCACTGACTATGAGATTCTAGCTATCAATGGCTTATTTCTTATACCTTGTATCACTTAGTCTTGTGCTGTGAAATGTGTCCTCTGAAATATTATCATCAACATCCCACTTCTGCTTTATTTTTTAACAAATAGAGTGTCTGCCAAAGTCTGGGTGTTAAAAGCAGGCGTTGTAGTGTTAAGTTATTGAATATTGGGAGATCATTTAGGATGGGAAGACTAGTGGAAAGCAATTATGGAAGATGAGAAGAGGGTCCTAATAGAGATACTGGGACTGCTATCTTTCTTTTCCTTCCCTTTTCTGCCCAGTTGGCACCAGGTAAATAGCTTTGTTCTATCACATATAACCACGAGAGGTCCGAGAGCAAAGTATTTACTGGTCATGCCCTGAAATCTCCAAGACTGTAACTAAAATGACTATTTCCTGTTTGTGAGTTGATCATCTCAGTTATTATTATTATTATTATTATTATTATTATTATTATTATTATGTGCAGGTCAGTTATTACTATTACTTGTACTATTGTTATTAATAATAATTATTTGCAGGAATAGAAATTCACCACACACACACGTGTAGAGCTTTTTGGTTGTTTATTTTGATTTTGTGTTTTACTTTATGGTATCTATGTAACTTTGTGATCCAAAATTACTCAGGTCATTTCTTTTATTTG
Source organism: Neodon shergylaensis (assembly GCA_025134845.1). Taxonomy (NCBI): domain Eukaryota; kingdom Metazoa; phylum Chordata; class Mammalia; order Rodentia; family Cricetidae; genus Neodon; species Neodon shergylaensis. The sequence continues at coordinate 487,308 of JABTXL010001118.1, read as the reverse complement.
TATTTTTTGGTGAGCATATATGAAATGCAGCTAATCATTCATTGTCCATTCTGTCTGAAAATAATTTAAACAATAAAAAGGTAAGACACTCAAATATGCGTTTTACACTAAGGTAGCTTGTTAGAAACAGCAGTATAGTATAAATAAATGGTTTCGAGAAGACAGTTATGTTCTTTCAAAAAAGTCATCTGTCATTCCAGGAAATATTGTGCTATGCTGCTAACTAAATATAGTCCCTATAATGATCTACATTTTATGCTGATGATTTAGTGGTTTAAGACAAGCAATTTAAAATAAATCAAATAAAATTAAAGCAATCATAAAAAGCTTACAGTGAGACCTAGATTGGTTAATTTTATGTGTGGGGATATGCATATGTGTGGATATGTGTGTGGACGTGTGTGTGTGTGTGTGTGTGTGTATGTGTAATGTTACTTAATTACCTTTAACATGTCTTCTTGTTCCAAAAGAAATTTTTGTTTAAGAAGAGATTTTATTATTCTTATAATTTGTACTAACAGCATGTACTATACAAAAAGTATCCTTTTTGCAGATGCAATGTACTAGCCTCTTACAGTTGGGGGAGACAGTCAAACAGATACAATCAATAGATTATGAAAGAAATAACATGTATCATTTCTAGGTGGATGTAACTGAGAATGGGTAGCATATTCCCCCATGAGCTTTCCAAGATAATGACATCTGTCATAGATTCCATTGAAATAAAGAAAAATTTTTGAGCTGTATCAGAGACGATAAGAACAAACAATGAGCCACTGGAGTGAAATTAGGAAAGTTAGTGTTATGTATCCTATTACAAAAATTGGTATTTATTCTAAAACATTATATATGTAATGTATATACTTTATTTTATTTACAGTGCTCTCTCTGTGTGATGTATGTATGTGTTTACATGCTTATATACATTGATAACAATTTTCTGGAGTCTAGTCTGATTATTAAACTTAGGTCCTCAGAATTAGTAGCAAGCACTTATTCCTTTTGAGCCATCTCACTGCCTGCATCTTTCCTTCTACAATTATAAAAACACATATATCTCAAACAATCTCTGTTATTACTTTATGGGACTACTGTAAAAATACTACCTTTGTGGTCTTTTGTGCACTCTAAACTGACCATCACTTAGCACTATGCCATAGAAAATCTCTAATAACAGCCTCTGTCTGTGAAATCCTCTTCAGTATTGCTTATGAACCATCATTATCTCTTCATAACTAGAGAGGCAGTTCCTTGGCAGACAACCTTTAGATAAACACCAGAAAATAACACATTTAACACTGTGTCCTTTTCCAAAAAAATTTCAATGTGTATTTGACCAAAGATGTAAAACTTACCTGACAGGCTGATTTTGAAAATTACAGATAATAGATGCATTTTAACCCTAGTACAAAAAAGGCATTGCAACCTTTCAATATTTTATTCTCGTAACATGCATATATCTCACATAGAATATAACAAAAAAGCTAGTATTTTCCTATAAGAAACTAAGTTAACTGTTAGGCTAAGGATTTTCTCACTCTAACAAAAATTGGTAAATAGACTTTTTTTTTAACCATCGTTCCAAGATTTTTGTGCAGCTAAACAGCCCAGTCTAAATTCAGTGTGGTTGCCTTAGACATGTGTAGAGACTCAAATATTGTTATACTATCAAGTAAATAATAATTTGTATCAGTTATACTTTCTTTTAAAAATTGAAGAAGCAAGCTGGGCGGTGGTGGCACACGCCTTTAATCCCAGCAGTTGGGAGGCAGAGGCAGGCGGATCTCTGTAAGTTCGAGACAAACCTGGTCTACAAGAGCTAGTTCCAGGTCAGGCTCCAAAACCACAGAGAAACCCTGTCTCGAAAAACCAAAAAAAAAAAAAAAAAATTGAAGAAGCATGTATTTGCAGATTCTTGTCTGATTTTTACAGTTCTGTGAAATGTTATTCATGTTTTCTATTAATATCAAAGCACTGCAAGTTCTATCTTGAAATGCTGAATCAAGTGCTCTGACTTCTGAAAGAGCACACTCCAAGATCACTCTTTACCAGGAGAAAAAAAAATTTTTTATATGTAATTAAAAAAAACATATCCTAGGTGCCAGAAAATCATTTTCACCTAAAGGTACAACACACTCAGCATATGTAGGTATAGATATGGAGAGACAAATGATTTATATTTATATAAAGAAATATTAAAAATTAGACAGACAGGCATATTGGAAGAAAGATAGATGATGGGTGATGTTATGCAGCAGTTTCCCCTAAGATTAAAACCTTCCATCTTGAAGGGAAGTTGTCTAGATGAGGCTCTCACTGGAAGAAGCAGAAGGCAACTGAGTCATAAACATAAAAGCTCAGACCTATTGAGATACCTGTAAAGGTCATTCTCCAACCAGTTGAGCTACCTTAATGCCCTGCAGTATGCTTTAGCTTTACAGATTTGATGAATTGTCAACATGTTGGGTTGGGCTTTAGTGATGGAATTGTCTTTGAGCCATTTCTGTTTCTATAAGCAACTCCTTCATCCATATTCCTATAAGAAACACCTGTCCTTGCCCCACAATCACACTGATGATTATCTCGAATATCACCATAGAATCTTTGTCCTATGACAGATGGAGATAGAGACAGAGACCCTCATCTGAACAACAGACTGAGCTCCCAAAGTCCAGCTGAAGAGCAGAAGGAGGGAGAATATGAGCAAGGAAGTCTGGACTGCGAGGGGTTGGTCCACCCACTGAGACAGTGTGCCTGTTCTAATGTTCAAATCCAGCTGGACCGGGACTGAATGAGCATGCAATCAAACTGGACTCTCTGAATGTGGCTGACAATGGGGCTGACTGAGAAGCCATTGATAAAGGCACTGGGACTTGTTTCTACTTCACGTTCTGGCTTTTTGGGAACCCTAGTCTATTTGGATGCAAAGCTTCCTAGGCCTGGATGTAAGGGGGAGGGCCTTGGACTTCCCACAGGGCAGGGTTCCCTGCCCTCTCTTAAGGAGGGAGAGAGAAGGAGGAGGGTGAGTGGGGGAGCGGGAGGGAAATGAGAGGAGGGGAGGAAGTGTACATTTTTGAATGAAAAAAAATCAATTAATTAAATTATTATTAATTAATTAAAATAAATAAATAAATAAAAATAATAAAATAAAAACATACAGGCTACTCAGTCAAATAGTGAACCTTAGTTTGTTGCAGTGTTATCACAGGAGCAAGGAGAGATAGAGCAATGAATGACTTCCTAGAAGATAAACATTAGTAATCAACAACATGGAGAAACATGTCTACACATCTGCCTGTCTTGATTTATTATACTCAACCATAAACCACATTTTCTATAAAAACTTTACAAATTACCATTTAAATGCATTATAAAATCCAAAGAACACATAACTCTGAACTTTCTTTTTCTGGGGCTTCCTATTTACCTCACTCTCCATAGTTTTGTACTTCATTCCCTATAAATTTACACTTTTATTTACCATACACTTCTAAATGTCTGTGAGATTTACTCTATGTGGCACAAAATTTCTACAAATTTGCTACAACAACGTACATTGTTCAGTTAAATGGCTCTTATGCAAAATTTCAGATGCATTATTAAAACCTTCATCAGGTGTAGGCAGTAAAATGCTCATGAGGAAAATGAAGACAAGATTAAGATGTTATAATAATTCAACTGTCAAGTATGTTTACACAAGATGTCTAGAGTGTTCACTTGGTCTTTATGTTTATAAAAGTTTTAGAAATAACTTTGTCGAAGATCTAATATGATGTGGGAGTGTCATATATCAATCTGTTGATTTCATTGGTTAAGTAATAAAGGAACTGCTTGTCCCTCATAGGTTAAAACATAGGTGGGAGGAATAAACAGAATAGCATACTGGGAGGAAGAGGAAGTGAGGTCAGTCTCGACAGCTCTGCTCTCTGGAGCGGAGAAGCCATGCTCCAGTCTCCCGGACAGACGTGAGCGATGAAGCTCCAATCCAAGATGGACGTAGGCTAGAATCTTCCCGGTAAGCGCACTTTGGGGTGCTTACACAGATGATTAGAAATGGGCTAGTCCAGGTGTGAGAGTTAGCCGAGAAGAGGCTAGATATAATGGGCAAGCAGTGTTTAAATGAATACAGTTTGTGTGTTGTTATTTCGGGCATAAGCTAGCCGAGCAGGCAGCCGGGGTGCTGGGGACGCAGCCCCCGCCGCTCCCTTATTTCTACACTAATAAGAGTAGGTTCTTATTTAATATCAAGACAACTAAGGTTATAACTACTGGATATTTGAGATATAGATCTACATAAAAGTTGATTAATATATCTTGAAAACTTCATTAAATATTATTTGCAAAGTTACATGTTATATTTGAACTTTAAGAATCCATATTCCTTATGTCTAAAACTAGAATATCCCCTCTATCCATCATCTCTTCTTCTAGTTAGCCTAATAATGCAGGCTTGTAATAAAATATGCACAATATGACAAGGATTTGTGTGGAGCATATTTTATTTTGTCATAGCATATTGAGCTCTGGAATTTATATATTATATATAAATTACATATAATTATTTCATATATAAATAGTTATGCATATTTATACAAGTGGTTTTGGTCTGGATAAACAGCATAGTGCTTAAGGATACTGGCTGCTTTTCCAGATGATGTGGGTCTGATTCCCAGAATTCATGATGCAGCTCTAACCATCTGTTACTGCAGTCCTGAGGAATCTGATTCTCTCTTCCAGCCTCCATAGACATTGTATGTGGTGCACAGATATTCATGCCCACAAACACTCATATGCCTGATGGAAAATGGAGGGAAAAAATGAACTTATCTCAAATTGTTTTAAGAAAGGGATCATCACTTCAAAGTTCTGAACTAACAGTAGTAACCATTGTGTATGCTTGATATTTTCCTTAATAATATATTTGACTTGTCTATTTGTCTTTTATATCCTTTGAGTATAAGAGAAAAGGTATATGAAAAGTGACTAGTTAAATGTAGATTAGCTATTCTCTAAATATATATGCATGTCTCTGTGTGTATGTGTGAAAAACCAGTATAGTTTTCTATAAATGCTAGGAAATTTTTACATTAATTTTGTTTTCTTTTTTTTTATTAAAGATTTCTGTCTCTTCCCCACCTCCGCCTCCCCTTTCCCTCCCCCTCCCCCAATCAAGTCCCCCTCCCTCGTAAGCCCAAAGAGCAGTCAGGGTTCCCTGCCCTGTGGGAACTCCAAGGACCACCCACCTCCATCCAGGTCTAGTAAGGTGATCATCCAAACTGCCTAGGCTCCCACAAAGCCAATAGGTGCAGTAGGATCAAAAACCCATTGCCATTATTCTTGAGGTCTCAGTAGTCCTCATTGTCTGCTACATTCAGCGAGACCAGTTTTATCCCAGGCTTTTTCAGACCCAGGCCAGCTGGCCTTGGTGAGTTCCCGATAGAACATCCCCATTGTCTCAGTGTGTGGGTGCACCCCTCGCGGTCCTGAGTTCCTTGCTCGTGCTCTCTCTCCTTCTGCTCCTGATTTGGACCTTGAGATTTCATAAGAATAATAGGAATACATTAATTTTCTTAAACATTAGATCCGTCTCCTTGATGCAATCATGATTTATGATCTACAATGGATCAGTAGCCAAGCATTTAAAAACATCTGCAGTAGAGCCATCTGTTTATACCTAAATACCAGCTGTTATATATGCTAAAACTTATATTTGATGGAATTTTTAAAATATGTGTGCATAGCTCACAGCACTGAGTGACTGAGTAAGATGAAATTAATATATTCCATAACACCACTCAAGTTAATGTACTTAATGTTCTGACAGGTAAGAACAAAATAAAGAAAACAACACAATTTATCAACATTCCTAAGGCAAGAGGAAAATAGTGATGTTATGAGCATAGGCACATCTTTTCTTAGTTGATAAAAAGAGTAAATATTGTTAAAATTTTGAACAACTACAGACTTGGTGAAAACCATGATACATCAATTCAGTGTTCATAGTTTGGTTGGGTTATGTGTTGATGTACCCAATACCTTGATGTCATAGGTTCTGAAAAGAACTAATTATCTCATAAAAGGATAGAACTACTTACCATTCCAAATGTTTGACATATATTTGACCAACAAGTTCCACTCTTCTCCTAGATCCTGAACAATTTTGTTCTGCACATGGAACATGCAGATTTTCTTTGGGAATATAGGTGTTGGTGGGTAACTCATGCCCTAGTGTATGGCTCCTAATCCAGTCACACTTGGTCAGCACTATTTTGACTAAAGAGGCTAATATGAATAGTAAAAATATATAATTATACCAATAATTTATAAAGAAGATATGAAGTCTGGAGTGAAATGGGTTAGTGGGCTCTGGTGGGGAAGAAGAGGGAATGAATGCAGTGTAAAAATATATAAAATTTTTAAAGAATCAATAAAAATACTATTATAAGGTATTCCACAAAATTAAATTTGAGACTGGTATTTTAAATAATTAATTCCTAACAAGTAATCTATAAAAACATTAGATTCTGGTTTGTTAAGATTTAATGATACTACATCACATGCACACACAAATACAGCAGACATACTGATAAGCATACACATATTAATATTATGTACTATACAGGCAGTTGGAGGGAAAAGTCCACTCAATTCATATTAAGATTTGCTTCTTGTATTTTCAGTGACTATGAAGTTAGTTTATGTAGCACAGCATATGGCTTTGCAAAGCTCTTAACCACAGCTCATCCAGAAGGCTGCACGACATACTTCCTCGTTTTAACAGTATGCTTACTCACATATATATTGCCATGAGCATGACTATATAAATGGTTCCAAGAGAAACATTTTGAATCCTGTCAACAAAAAGAAGACAGACACTCTGAAGAAATTTAGATATCTCTTCTTAAATATAAAAACTTAAAAATCAATTTGCTCAATCAGCAAAAAGGAAAACTCCAATCTAACGCCAGGAATCATTTAACTTCGATTATAATATTTAAAATAAAAAGCCAGGAAACACTAGTTTTCTATGGTATTTTTCTAAACTATGGAACATTTTTGAACAGTCATTATTTTGCCTAGAGGTTTCCACTTCTGGTAAGAAAATGAACAAATGAACAAACAAAAAAGAAAAAATAAAAATAACAGGGCAGAACTAGAAAAATTTTTAGCTATTTCTCTGTGATGAGACTAGCTAATAAAAGTGCAAATATTGGATTTTATTTTCTCAGAAAAAGTACTTTTTTTTAACAAAGCCGAAAATTTTATTATTTTATTCCTTTTTAAATGATTACCAGCAAAAGGGTTAATATACAATTTCTTTTTAGGAAGCTGTTATGTTTAGGAAGACAGAAATTCTAAAGCCTGCGTTCCCCGATGGAATCACAGAGAATTTCCATTCAGTCATTATCCAGTTAAGGTGAACTCCTGGCCGCCTTCCTTGTTTGTGCTGTCAGTGTGATGGCAGCTGAACTTAGCACACCATTTGTTTGGAGGAGAGTGCTGTCTTCCGTGCAACACGGCAGCTCATTCCGTGGTTCCATGCTGTATTAATGTGCTTCTGTTTGTACAGAAATCACCATGAATGTGTTTTCTTTGACTCTTTCAAGTGTCATGCATTAGATCTGTATAAATTGATGGGAAGTCACAATGTTACATCTTGTTGAGAAGGAGTACAGAAAAGAGTACATGAATCTGTCCTTTGCATACTCTATTTTAATATAAGATTCATGATTGACTTTTATATATCAAAACAAAGCATCACTAAAATAGCTGGAAGGAAGTGGCAGTGCCATGCTGAGGGGAATTTTCTTCATATCAGAAAAGAAATATGTTAATGCAGCTGTAATAACTTGCTCAGAATAGCCGTTAGCCATTAGCTCTCTGTGATCCCCTGGTGGAGTTGAAAGTCAGGGTTTCTCCTTTGATTATTTTGAAAGATGTAAATATTTCCTTAGTTAACAAATTACTCCTTTCACAGGAAACATAATATTAGTTAAAGCATTTGGGCACATGTATAAGAAATGCACTATTAATTAGCCCATGCATAGCCCTAGGTCATTCTAAAACTTGATTCTCTGTCCCTCTAAATCTGACTTAGATAATCCTCAAAGTCTGTCAAATTTAATCATGCATTTTCTATCTCACGAAACAGTCAAAATTCTCTACTCAGCCAGTGTGAACATCCCAAGCAGAAAGTAAACATCTGCAGAGTTACTCAAGAGATAACTAGTAAGAGTACTACAGAAGGTCACATCCTGGAGAGATGGCTCGGTGGACAAAGTTACTCTTGTGCAAGCAAGAGGACACATATTTATATCCCTCAAACCCAGAAATATGAGGGCGGAATACGGGTAGCTCACCTTGTTATTCTAACCTCAGAAAGCAGAGACGAGGGATCTCTGGAGCAAGTTACTTCATAAAGCTTATTGATCATATTGGAAAGCTCTCTGTTTGTCTTAGAGACCCTGTCTCACCGTGCAAAGTGGAAGAGAACTCAAGATTCCCATCATGACTTTGGACTTCCACATAGAGGTGCACAGTCATGCATGCACATCCTCTTTCATACTGATACATGCACTCAGACGCCAGTGGACATGTGTTAGTACACACACATCACATACATGTGCCCATTAAAAGAAGACACAGGGAAGGATAAGGATGAGGAAGAGGATAAGAAAGGTTTAAGAATGTTTGATCAGTGTGTGCAAAGACTAACAACTGTGATTGCCTTTTTCTAGGAGTTTAGAGGCTGAAACTGTTGACATAGAGACTCCTATGTGTCTACTAAACCCCTCCCTCTGTGCTTTACCTAATAGAGACACTGGGGCTCTGGCTTCATCAGGTAGAGAACCACATCTAATCTCAGCTTCATTGCACCTGTGTCTGCACATCTGTCTTTTATTCATTCACTCCATGCCCTGCCCAGGGTTCTGAGAACTCAAGTCACGTGAATAGTGTCATTCAATAATAAGCCATAAATAATACCAAAATCACTGCAACAGACTTTATTCACTCTTTTCATTTGTCCATTGAGAAAATTTTAAAGCATCCAACCTTGTATCTTTGTACCCTCAAACAAGAATCCACCAAGAATATCTGCCTTTCACTTCAACCCCGGGTTATATCCATGATGTTAGACTAGTTTTTTGTTATCGATTTGAAGAGAAAATTAAACTATATGTCTTTAAACTTTGATTTGCTTTCTTCTCTTCTACTAGTTATTAAATTCAGAGAACACAAGTCTATTTTCAAATAATGAAAATTAGCCCTCAAAGGCTTTTAATGTGCTCTTGTAAAAGATTAAAAATAATAATTTGTGGATTAAAAATAATAATTTATGCATTATGTCATTCACAGTAGTAACTCAATGTTTTGGAAATGTACAATATAGGACGCTTACAGAATTAAGGTAAAAACATGAACTTGGTATAAAGAAGATACATGTTTAATATTAGATTCTCATATGCAGTCTGAATGTGACTGCAATTTGCAACCTGTAACTGAAATTTGTTTAAATTATTTCTTAGTTTTAAGATTATAATTCCATCAATTCTCCCCTTCTTCTCTTCCCCCCAAACCTTCCCATATGCTTGCCATTGCTCTCTATCATATTTGTAAGCACTTTTTAAAATTAATTCTCTTCCTCTCTCTTTCCCCTCTTACACACATATGCATGTATATTACTAAGCATATAAAAACAGTCTGTATACTGTTAATTTTATGTATATTTTCAGAGCTGACAATTTGATGTTGAATAACCAGTTGATGTTCTCTTTCCTAGGAAAGCTCATTGTCTCACTCTCTAAAGTCCATAGTTGCCTATAGTTCTTTTCATAGAGTTGAAGCCACCTGCACTTCTGCCTTTCATCTTGAGATTATATTATTGCTGTCTGTAGTTGATAATTTGGTCTTTAATAGAAGCTTATACTGGATTTGTAGTTTCTTTACAGAAATAAACATAAATATAACTCTAATATACATTTATCAAAATTCAAATAGCTATATTATAAAATTTCTTTAAGAACTCTAGACTGACAGCTCTGGAGCCTCCATGGGACGGAACTAGGCCCTCCATATGTTGGAGACATTGGTGAAGTTTGAACTCTGTGAGGGGCATTTGGCAGGAGGAGTGGTACATGAGCTAGTTTATTGGAGCCCATTCCCTGCCATGCTCAGCCTTAATGCAGGGGGAAGGGTCTTGGTCCTGCCCCCAATAACATGCCTGACATGTTGACTCCCCATCAGAGTCCTTACCTGTTGGAATGAATGGATGGAAGTTAAGCTGGGGATGGTAAGGAGGAGTGGGAAGGAAATATGTGATTGCAATATAAAATGAAATAAAAAATTAATTAAAAATAATTACCTTGAAAAAGAACTATATATTATTGCTGATCCTTTAAATACAATAATTTGTCATATTCTGAGTATGATTTTGCGGGGGCTCTTACTTATCATTTTGAAATACAAGTATGAATATAAATCACAGAGTGGCAGATCATTTCCGAAGAATACACAGCTACTATCCACTAGTACAGAAATCTTTCTCGGTTGTCATTTTCACAATCCAGTTAATGATATTCTGCTACTAACTCTTCTGATACTTTTTATTAAAAGCGACACAATTAATAGAAAATTGAGAAATCGTCCTTAACATGCTAAAATTCCTGCCTACAAAATGTAAAATCAAAGAGAGATGATGACAAAACCACAGGTAAACATCTCCTAATAGAACAAAAGACAGCTTCAGGTATCATGCTCAGTCATCTCCTTTGAAAAATTATCTCTCCAGGAAACAAGGAGAACCCTAAGAGAGACATAATGGATACCCCCAGGAAGGGGAAGTAGACAAGATCTCTTTAGAAAAGTGGTTTTGTGTGGGCCCAGGGAGTGTATGGGGAGTGCTGAGGGAAGAAGATGTGTAGGGAAAAGAACCTGAGGGATCAGGAAGGTTGTGTTGGGTGTAGGACTGAGAGGGGAAGCCAAAGGTTTAGGAATAATTGTAAAACAGGCAATGGAAAGACAGCGAGAGCCAGGGGCAGTGGATGACTACAGAGAATCAGTGATTTCAAGACAAACTAGAGTAGTTGCACATATGAGTTCATAGCAGTCATGACAGCAAGCACAAGATACGCATTAGCACAAGACAAAAAGATCCCAGCATGGAGAGAAATAGTAGAGGCAAAGTCTCTAGTTGGAGATCTGTTGGTAATTGACAGCTGTGGGGTGAAGAGGAGTCATGTTTCTTTCATGATGTAACCCCTGGTAGATCTAACATGCTCCAGTGAATGGCCTCACACTTAGGAGTGTGTAAGCAGCTGCAGAGGTGGAAGGTAAATTTCTGTGGCTGAAGACACCATGTATTTTAGACACAGAGCCTAGATGTCATGGTATGTTATTTGTATTTTAATAAATAAAGCTTGTCTGAGGGTAAGAAAAGTAAAACAATCACACACTGATCAGCCTTACAGACCAGGCAGCAATGAAACACTCCTTTAATCCCAGTAGCCATACTATTCTGCCATAAAAACCAGGTGGTACCGGTGCATGTTTTTAATCCCAGAACTAGAGAGGATTATCAAACAGAAGGAGACAGCTCTCAGTCATAGTCTCATTCTGAGATTCCTAGAGACCGGATCGCCATTTTCAGACTGAGGTCAAGGTAAGAGTCAGTGGCTGGCTGTTTTGCTTTCCTGGTCTTCACTTAGAGGCACCTGATCTGTAACATATTTAAAAGCCTCCTGCATGAAAGGTAGCTTCATGGTACTAAAAGGGGTAATAGATGCTTCTAAAAGAGAGAAGCAACTAATACTATTACCAAGGTAAGACACCTACAACCAGAGTAACATGATAACTCTAAGGCTGTGATAGTGGCATATATACATCATCCATAACCAATAGGTATCTAGGCACACTCAGTTATAGGAAAATTATGCCTGGTACTCAAAGCCTTCAAACTTCCCAGGGCTAGAGAGATCATAGACCTTGGAGAACCTACAACCACCACTTTACTAAGCTAACAAAATACCTAATTGCATGCTAAATAACTGTCCTTATACTCACATTTAAATACAGTCATTACCAAGGAAACTTCTCTTTGTGCCAGGTACAGACCATTACAGAAAACCACAAGCAATCAAAATGAAGAGTTGTGAAGCCCAGTTTCAAGGAATACATCTACAAACATTTTGGTTTATCGTTCCTTAATAAATACTGTGTCATCTACAAAATTTAAATATTCCTAAGACTGAATTGGAAACATGCCTGATTGATATTTTCTTTCTGCACCTGTATTATTTATCATGCAGGTATGATTCAGACAGTATAGGATTTGATGTGTATGTAATTGCCACTTTAAGAATGACCAGGCATTATTCTGGAAAATTTATGCAAATCCAAAATTTTCATGCAATGACATTTTCAGTCAATGCAACAGCTATAAGACTCTTTCTATAACTAAAAGATAAGAAACAACAGTGACTAGGTTAAAGTGGATTTTCAGCAAATCATTCATGTTTACCTGCTATATGTGGAAAGACAAACATCCAGAGGGTTTCTTAAGTATTATCTTCCAGAAAGAAAGAATGTCAGGTAAGTGTAGCCAAAGCTTAAGGACATTAACTTATAATTAGGCTATTGTGATTTCCCCCAATTAGTTTTTTTTGGAGTATTATTACTTGTCTTTATACAAAGCTACTATTGGGCAAAATATTTGAACATGTATATAGCATCTATGTGCCATATTTAGCTTAGCTTCTGACTTTCACTTTCCAAAGAGAAGAATGTACCCATATGTGTTAGCTAATCTTTGCAGTAAATTTACACACTCTTGAATCAACTAAGAAATAAGCTCCTGGACACATCTGTGAGATAACTTTTTGTTTAGATTATTTGAATTGCGAAGATCCATCCCAAATGGTGGTATCTTCTGGGGGCCACCCAGATAAAATGAAAACAGAGCATAGAAAACTTTGCTCTTTGTTTCACTCGGCCTTCACATCTATCACCTTCAGCCCTGCTGCTATGACTAACTTCCTTCGCCGATATAAGAATGCGTTTTCTTTGTTCTTTGAATGTGAACTGGGGACTAGTGCCCCTACCAGAATCGTCAGAACCTTAGGCAGGCAGCAGGTTGAGAGTGCTGACACAGCCAGCTCTGGGTGGTCAGCTCTAACCAAGCCCTCAGTTCATCTAGTAATAATCTAGCCAATGCTGGACTAAAAAGACCATCTATTATAAATCAATCTAATAAGAATTATTTTAATATACATTCATTTTATTGGTATTGTCCCTCTAGGGAACCTTCACTACTACACTATAATAATGTTATTGTCTCCCATTTAGAGCTGACATAGTAACAGACAAGCAGGATGTCTCAATTTTCTATACTGAAACTAGGAGTATTGCATAGTGGAGGGCAGCTGGAAGGAAGCTTTCCTTGAACAAAGAAATGCCTTCCTTCCATTATTTTTCCTGTTCATTGTACATTTTTATTTTGTCTTAATTTTGTATATATTGGAATATTTTAAAAGTATAAACACAATGCCCGTACTATCAGTATATATTTTATGAATGAGACTGTCAGGAATACAGAGAATCCAAAGGACTCTATTGGGCAACATAAAAACTCATAAAGATATTTAAGACCAGAGGATATATGATCAAAATACAAAAATTAAATGCATGCAATGACAATGAAATTCTAAACTATAAAGAGGAAACAATCGCAAGCATAATGTCCTCAGAGGAATAAGATGAAATATGGAACTTACTTAGCAAGATGTATGATCACCATTTGAGAGAAATTATAAATGTGCATGTATGGAAGCCCATCTCTGTCTGAATGAGAGCATCCATGGCTTTTTTCAGAAGGAATGTCACCCACATTATTACTCTCAAAATTTCAACTTAGTTTTTATGGAAATGAAATATTCATCTTAAAATCCTAATGGGAATGAAAAAATTTCAACCACTCACATTCCCTGAGGCAGAATTTATGACAATTTTGTAGCACAAACCTATAAGAAACCTACACTAAAATCCTATAGTTGAGTATAAATCTACCATATAATACAACCCTACAATACAGTACAGACCCATAGCATAGTACAGACCTACAGTATAATATAGACCTGTCATACTGTAAAAACCTACAGGATAGACCCATAGTATAGTACAGACCTATAGTATGATATAGACAACCACACAGTAAAAAGCTACAGTACAGTACAAACACTATAGTATAGTATAATAGTAGTATATATAGTATACTCTCTCTCGATATATATATATATATATATATAGTGTATATATATACACTATTATACATATAGTATAGTATTATACTATAGTATAATAAAAACCTGTGGTATATTATAAACCTACAAAATAGAACAAACTAACAGTAATGAGTATAACACTGCATGAAAATTCACATGTGAATTAATAAAATGGAATTGGTTGTAAGGAAATGATGTTATGCATTTTTCTTAATTTTGATAATGTAAGAAAACAAATCAGAGAACAGATGATCTTTTTAACAAGGGTGTGGGTAACTATAAAAAGATCTTGAACACATATTTAAACAAAATTTAATCCAAAATGTATTAAGGGCTAAATTCATAAAACTTACAACATGAAAAAGACATCAAGAGAATGGAAGAATATATTTAAAATGGCTCATTTTAAAGAATGTTCATCTAAGATGTATGAAAAAACTCATCTATAAAAAATAGAGAAATATCCAATTATATAACATAAAAATAAGTTAAACAGATGTTCTTCTAAGAATATGTATCAATGTCCTGTTATAAGTGGAACGGATTCTCACCATTATTTGAAATAGAGATGAAAATTGAAATTGCAATATGGTTTTATTTTATACATTTTGGAATGTTAAGAATTCAAAAGTCAGGGAAGTTGGTTGGTACCAATGGCCACCCTCAGACTTTGCTAGCAAGGGGGTGAAACAGTGTAGCCTCTTTGAACAACAGTTTTTAAGCAGAGTCATCCTGAATCATTGATTTCATTCTTTTGTGGAACTGAAATGTATTTCAACATAAAAGTTGAGTATAAATGTTAGTACTACTTATAGCAGCCTAAAATTATGTGTGATTTAAATGCAAACTGGAGAATTGATAAACAAATTGTAATATACACAAGCAATGGAATTTATTCAGCCACAAAACATTTGAGGTACTATTATGTCTTCTATATGTGATAAAACTCAAAAGCATTGTACTAAGTTAAATATGTGAGAAGTATAAGGGAACACCGTGTGTCTCATTTTATGCAGTACTTAGCATTACAAAAAGTAATGCATACTATAACAAATTATTAGGTTAGACAATAGAGCAACTGGTTTCTAATAATGGGATTTATTTGGGGGTAAAAAGAACATTCATACCAGAATTCATGTGGTGCTTGAATAACCTAACCATATACAACAAAAATACTGAACTGTGTATTGAAATTTAATGACTAATGTTATTATTTAAAAAATCACCAGCAGAATTTACAGTCTCTTCAAAGAATGACATCATTTTAACAAAATAGAAAATTTATACTCTAAATTAGATGAAGTTTTTGTTTTCTTTACATTTGGGCCTTAAACAAGGCAGGATCTTATTATGTAGACACAATTGACCTCAGCACTGGGATCTGCCTACCTCTAACTCCCCAGGGCTTATATTATAGGCATATGCTACAATAATTGGCTCATAAATATAATTTCTTTAAGTTTCAATATTCAATGAGTAGGGAATATTGGAGGTGGAAAGGCTTAAGCAGAAAAGAAGTAGGGAATGGAGGAGATGATGGGGAGGGAATGGGTTTAACAAAACAAAGGATGAGGGAGTTATATGCAAACTTAGTATATTGTATCAAAATTCATTAGAAAGAAAACACGAGCGTGGTGTGACATATCCAGCCTGGCTGGATATAGCTGTTCTTAGGAGCTGTGAGTTATTAAAAGTTAAAAATAATAAAAATAGTACCAGTAGGATATATCCTCATAATATTGGAAAAGGAGGCATCAGAGACATCCATCCAAATAATACAGGCTCCAGAAACAAATGGCAAGAGCCTATTGTTAAAGCACTAGGCACTTTGGGTGAATGACATAAAGAAATCAAGCTAGAACTGACATGGAAGTTTTTTCCCTGCTGGCTAGGTTTCATAATTTTGTAAGGTGCTATGCAGACTCCTGGGTGATAAACAATATTATTAGTTATAAACTTTTTGACCAAGAATACTAATCTGTCAGATAAGATGTATCCATTGTTGCAACAATAATGTTCCTTTTATGGGGTACCCAATCACTCTCTGATTTTAAGAACTATTCCACAGAAATAAATTCATGTCTGCTTCTGTAAATGCTTGGGAAATAATCCACAAAGCGGTAGGCGTAGGCCCTAGTGTGAACTGAAAACTGTTACTTAGGTAAACTGACAGAACAACAAGCTACCACTTAAACATTTATATTTGCACCCAAATACAACACTGTCCTCATCTTTAATCAAAGAAACTTTCCTTTCAAGTGAACAGAGACTCACATCTATCCAGGGTATTGAGAATAAGTGGTAGATTAATGCTGATCCCTAAACAGACATGAATTCAATTTGTTCTATGACTCCAAGAATATTGCAACAAAGAGACAGAAAGAATGTAATAATATAAAATAAATATGATTTTTATTATTATTTATATAATAATAATAAAAATAATATTTTGACTAACATCTAGACTCTCTTAAGAAAAAAAGGTATTGACTCAAGTCTGGCTACTTCCTGCAGGCATAGGGTGATGTGGGGAAGGTGAGAGCTAGGTGTTGGTGGGTCCACACTCAGTGAGAGGTGTGGCTGGAAAGTATCCCATGTACTGTCGTCCCAGAGACGCCAGGCATCTGTTCCTTGGGGGAGGTGAGAAGGCAGGTATTAGGAAAAATATTGTTATCACCAAAGATGAGTGTGCCAGGATTAGGAGCAGGTAGGCCCTTCATTGTGGCATCCTGGAAAACTGGACAATGGAAGATCCTGTCTGCTGGACAGACCAAGTGTCCTGAGTAGGTGTCCGCTTGAGCCTGGAGAGATGGTACCAACATGAATGTCCCAGAAGCTTGGCAGCTGAGGACGTGGTGAGAATTACCATGTAAGGTCCTGTCCATTGAGGTCTGAGAGACCTAGGAGTTACCTGTTTGAGGAGTACTCTGTCCCCTGGGGAGAGTGGGGCCAGTTTAGGGGCATTAGGGTCCACTGGTGTGGTGGCAGGGAGACAACTGTCAGTGTGTGAATGGAGAAGGGACCTTAAAAGGGAGAGGTAGGGTAGGTACCCTGCCAGTGGAGGAGTTTGGACTGGGAGGTGATGGTTAAGGAGAAAGGGTCTGCCATAAAGTAGCTCAAAAGGGCTCAGGCCCTTAGGGGAACATGAAGTGGCACTGAGGCGAGTAAGGGTAACGGGGAGAAGGGAGGGCCAAGATAACCTGAGTTCAGTAGAGCGCTTGGTTAGTTGTTGTTTGATAAGTTCATTGGCCCACTCTACCTTTCCCGAGGATTGTGGATGGTAGAGGATGTGAAATTTCCAGGAGATATTGAAAACTTCGGAGATAAGCTCCATGACCCTGAAAGTGAAGGCTGGCCCACTGTCCATCTGGATGGACACCAAACCAAGGAATGAGGTGGTCCAGAAGTACCTGAGCCACCACATCTGCTGTTTCCCTGGAGGCCAGAAATGCTTCTATCCATCCTGTAAAAGTGTCCACAAGTGTTAAGAGATAATGGAGTTTTTTTATGAGTAGGCATATGAGTGAAATCAACCTGCTAATCTTCACCTGGTTGGTGTCCACAAAGCTGGTGTAGAGACCGATGTATGTGGAGAGCTCCTTGTGGATTGGCCTGGGCACACATCTGGGAGGAGGAGTAAACCTATAAAATAGAATCATGGAAATGGGTGTAATCAGAAAAGGGGCTCCAAGAAGCAGACCAAAGCATTGGAGAAGCCGCTCAGGTTATCTCGACCCAGTAAAGGTGCTGGGCAAGCAGGTATCACTAAGAAAGAATGAGAGAAAATTTGTCCTGCAAGAATGCAGGGCAGTGGCAAAGGTTTTAGTGGAGAAGAATGGGTCCCATCTACCCCCATAACTGAACTTGATGAGGAATGTAAGGCCTGAGTGAGATGTTAGAACAGAATAGGTAGCTCCCATGTCCAAAAAGTAATGGACTTACCTGCTACCTGCAGCTTTACCCTAGGCTTGGATAGGGTTATGGAAAATACCAAGTCTGGGCAGCGTCAATCCTCTACAAGGCTGAGAAGTTTGAAGGCTGGCGCAATTTCACTTGCTGATGTTGGTGAGGCTGGACCTCTGTGGCACAGCATAGAGGACAAGCCTGCACGGGAGCATTGTGATTTTCAGTGTCCAGGTTGCTGGCAGATAGGGCAAAACCTCGGATGAGGCATAGTGCAACATTATGCCACATGGCCATTTAGGTCACACTTGAAACAGCTTGCCTGTGAGGTTATCTTAGGCTGGGCTCCATCAGGGTGGAGCCTTGTGGTTGGCTTCCCTAGTCACTTTCCTGCAACCTTAGGGCAACTGCTAAAGCCTGAGCTTGTAGGGTAGCTGCCTGTTGTAGCCTTGTCTGTTGGGAAGACTCAACTGATTCTTCTCAGGCATTAAAAACTTTAAAGGCCATTTTCACCAATTCTATATAAGGGTTTGGGGACCCTCCTTAATCTTCCTTAACATTTTCCTAATATCTGGTTGTGACAGAGAAATAAAATGGGTAGGCAGAAGGATAGAAGGATTAGTAGAAAAGGAACCTAGCTGCTTTTTTTTTAA
Source organism: Neodon shergylaensis (assembly GCA_025134845.1). Classification (NCBI taxonomy): domain Eukaryota; kingdom Metazoa; phylum Chordata; class Mammalia; order Rodentia; family Cricetidae; genus Neodon; species Neodon shergylaensis. Next base: position 468,476 of record JABTXL010001118.1, on the reverse strand, counting down.
TCTGAGAAAGATCTGAAAGAGAAAAGGGAACATGAACTTTCATAAAGCCATTACTCCCACCTCCAGGAGAGGAAGAGAAGGGCGGAGCTTTGGTGGGATCTGGTATGGGAGGAGACTGGGAAGGATTGGAAGGGGCTAACCCAGTATGCAGAGAGGGTCCAAGGGTGGGGAGATGAGGTAGGAGGGGGAGGGGAAGGTAGGGGGGTGGAAATTGACCTTGAGCCTCTGGACTGGGCTGGGAAGAAAGAGTACCTGCAGAGAGAAGGAGAGGAATGTGAAGAATGTTGCTCCAAAGGAGGGGGTTGAGTAGTGTGGGCTTGAGGGAGTGAGGGAGGGGCCAGTGCCTCTGGCTGCATGGTCTAGCTGGATTGTCAGAGTCCCAATTCCCAGATGACTGGGAATTTGGAGGTGTTGTGGCCTTAGAGACTAAGGTTGGTGCTGCAAGACTATTATGGTTTTCGTCTCTTTAAGAGACAAGCCATGCCCACTTCCAGCAGGGCCCCACCCTCCTCTCACCATCTTAGCTTCTCAATGTTCCTTTTGGTGTGCATGCTTCCCTATCTCCTGCTTTCTTCTCTGTCTTCTCCTTCTTCTCCCTCCTCTCTCTCTCTCTCTCTCTCTCTCTCTCTCTCCCTCTAAGTAATAAATATCCAATTCTATTCTGTATGATATGTCTGTCCATGTGCCTTCTACCCACCACCTGCTCACACCCCTGAACTAGCTGGGAACAGCCTGCCCACCATGTGTCTCTTTGCCTGAGACCAGCCACTGCTTGGGGACCAGCAGCTGTCTCTGTCTGGGACTGGCTTCTCTCAGGGCCTGCTGCCTGCCTACTGCCATGGGGGATCTTGCAGCATTTTTAAAAAAATCATAAAAAAGACACTGGCTACTAAAGGAAGGATGAGAACGCAGAGCTCAAAAAGCATAGAAATATGTAAGCTCTGCCCATTTGTCTTTATGGCAGCAAAAATTTTCAAGGTCCTGGAGGACAGTTGAGGTCAAATCTTAGTGTGTAGGGAAATTAGTCATTAGGGACAGATTGTGTTGGATAGTCTCAATATATAAAGATTTTGTAAGAGGCATCCTAGTGGCGACAGCAGATCTGGATTTGAACTGCAAATGCCCATTTCAAAGTCTATGCCCACCAAGTGGCCTAAGTCTATTACAGTGCACCCACTAAAATAGCTCTTGGGCCTAAAGGGACTGCGGAAATTGAATGCTAGGAGTCTCTAAAGCAAACAAAGTCCAACTCAGCCAGACCCAGTCTTGCCCGTCTAGCCACTGCTGAGATCAAACTTTTGGCATGAGCTCACAGCTTCAACAAGAGTCTGATAATCAACAAAAGTAAGTACGAATGGGTACCCCCCAAAACCTTATAGCATAGACAAGAAAAAGATTCTCACCAAAATGCAGCCACTCTAGCCCAGGAGCCAGTTTTAGCATGGCATGGAGAGCTCAGACTGTGGACTAGGGTGCTTTTGACACATGACCTAGGGTCACACTGAAAGGCTGCCCATCCCAGTGGGGCCTCCAAGATGTTAGAAATTTTTCCTAACATGAGCTCTCTGCTATGCAAAAATCCCAACCAAGCCAAATCACAGGACAAATTAAAAATATCCAGGTTTAATGGGATTCCTGTGCTCTTACGTGGCCCCAAGGGGAAACCAGAAGGACACAAATGCGACCACCAGGGGGGAGAGGAAACAGACCACAAGGGGAACTTCCGGGGAAGAAGTTTAAGTAGACTGGAGAAGTGGTCAAGATTTTGGGGGGTTAGTCTTGACACTCCTCATGGGAGGGGTCAAGGCCTGGCAGGCACAGGGACGGGGCCTCCAAAGATGGAGGCCAGAAACCAGGACTTGGGACTTACAAAAGCCCAAGTTTGAAAACACGATTCAGTAGTTGACAGAACTTCCTGCTTCTGCAAGGAACTCAGCATCCACTTCCAGCAGTTTGCAACCATCTGTAACCTCAGTTATGGTGAATCACATACCCTCTCAGGGGACATACACACATATTTACACACACACACACACACACACTTTTAAAGAACAGAACTTAACTATTATGTGTAAAATTAAACACAAATTGTTGGGCCTTTTGGTCTTTTAAAATTTTGATTAATTTATTTTATATCCAAACCAAATTCTCCCTTCTTATTCCCTCCCCCATGCCCTCTGCTCCCCCAATACACTCCTCCTATGTTTCTTTTCAGAAAGGGCAGCCTTCCCTGGTTATTAACAAAGCATAGCATATGAAGTTGTGGTAGGACTGAGCACCTCCCCTTGTATTAAGGCTGGGCAAGGCAACCCAATATGAGGGATAGGATTCCAAAAGCAAGCCAATATATATACTAAAGAATGTTCGTGTTGCCTTTTTGGGAATTTCATATGAGGTACTTTGGTCTTATTCACTGTCACTCCAACTCTTTCCATGTCCACTCTACCTTCACATCCCTAACCACCCTAATTGACTTTTTTCTCTTTTGTTATTGCTTTATAAATAATATTCTGGTTTTATTTGCATTATTATGATAAAAATATCCTGACCCATGGATCTTTGCTACCTTGCTCTCTCACATCTTTTTTTTTTCCTCTCTTATTCTGGTCATAAACCTGTAGCTAAGAAATGATGCCAACCAGAGTGGGCCAGATTTTCACACCTATTATCTTAAGATAACAACACATAGACATACCCATAAGCCTAACAAGAGGATACAATCCTCATTAAGATTCTCATCCCAGGAGACTGTAGATTGTATCAATTTGACAAAGATTGAAAAATCATTATAACATAAATTCAGATTGACCAATAAAATGAAGTGTTACAAATTAACAGCATTTGCTGATTAAAAAAGGAGACTGAGGCAATATATGTGTGTGTGTATAATTTATATGTGTATGTATGTATATGTATACATGTTCCTCTATAATTATATATATGTTATGTTTTGTATACATTTATATGTTTAAAACTTGTATGAAATACATGAACTTCAGGTAAGACAGTTGACAAATGTGACTCAAATGGAAAGAAACAAGCAGACTGGGTCTTCAACATTTATTAAAAAGTAACTTGTAACCAAATAGCTTTAAACAAATACAATTCCTAGTTCAAATGACTTGGTCAATTAAGAACTATCATGACACCCAAAAAAAAATTTCAGTAAATTGAAAAAGAGGCAATGCTTCTGAATATAGTCGATAAGCTGAAAACTTCCTGATGCATCAACCACAGATATTAAGAGAAGCCAGCTGCAGATCAATACTATTTTTAAATCATCAAAAGTATCAAATTATATTCAACACTCCATAAACAATGTATCATTACCAATTTGATTTTATTTAGGTATGTTAAACTGGTTTAACATTTGAATCAATCAGCATAATTCATCATCTCACTGAAAAGGAAATCCAGAATTCTATAGATGCCAAAAGGAAATGATTGACAAAAAGTTTTCAGGAAAATGGAAATCATATCTACCACCCATAATCAGCCAAAGAATAAAGTAAAAAAAAAAATCACACACTGAGCATAGTTCTTAATGATAAAAGACTATCATAAAACTCCACGTTTTGAGTGCCAGCATCCCTTCTCACTATACAGAGCTGAAATGGGATTTACGTACATTGCTAGGGAGATAGAAAAAAATCACATGTACATAAGAAATGCTCATCTGACCACGGGTCTATTAATAAATGGCCAACTTTTTTACACATACACACACAAATTGAAGACTTCAACAAAGAAATAAGTAGGCATAATAAGTGATTTTTGTAAGTTTGAAGGACATAGGATCAACTTACATAAGACAGATCATATCTGTGTATTTAAATAAATAATAAGTGAAAATAAATGTATACATACACCACTACATAATAAGTATCTTTTATGTGTAATAATTTATATGTAGTATTTAAATATGTGAAACTTTAAAGCAATTGGAAATTAAAATCTCAATTATTTAGAATGATTTGAGATGTTAATATATTGAGATTTGGTTTATTAAGAACATAATTTCTCTGCACATGATACAATGATTCTCCTCAGAGAATACTTCAGAAAGAATGTGTCATAATTAGTTTGTCTGTTGTCATGAAAAAACATGATGGCTATAAAGCAAATTGGGAAAGAAAGGTTTTATTCAGCTTACTCTGCCACATTTCTGTTCACCACTGAAGGAAGTCAGGATAAGAACTCAAAATAAATAAAAATTTAAAAAAAAAGGAACTCAAACAGGGTAGGAACCTGGAGGTAGGAGCTGAAGCAGGGGCAATGGAACAGTGTTACAACCTGTCTTGCTTCCACTGGCTTGCTCAGCCTGCTTTCTTCCAGAACCCAGAACTTCCAGAACAGGGATGGCACCACCAACCATGGGCTAGGCCCTCCCCCACTGATAACTAATTAAGAAAATGTCTTACAGCTGGATCTCATGGAGGCATTTCCTTAAGTGAGGCTCCTTTCTCTCTGATGACTCTAGCTTGTGTCAAGTTGACATACAAAACCAGTCACGACAGAGTGAGAATGAAAACAGAAATTTTAAGTTTACAATGGAGACAGTTGTTTTGATCCATCTCATTTGCCACCCAAACACATTTCAAGTAGCAAATATGTGAAGTTACAGGGATGGTACTGCAGCTACGTACACTTTATGCTCTGGCAGAGGACCCAGTTCACTCAGATGGTGGTTCACAACCACCTGTAACTCCAGGAAGATCTGGTGCCCAATTCTGACCTCTGAGTACACAAAGCAGACACATGGTGTGATACATGCATGGAAGTGGTTACTCATACACATGAAATAAGATTAACACATATAAATTTTTAAAAAGGAAAGGCACATACAGAACACAAAAACTGTGAAGAGGAGAGTTTCAAAGAACACATTTTATGATTAAGTTATCAAAAAGCATTCATTTCATGTTAAACATTGTTTAAATGTGTCCATATACTAATGTGTTATATAAAATACATTTAGGTTCGTTTGTGATGGTATACACCTTTAATCCTAGAATTTGGAAGTTTGAGGAAGAAAGAGCAATATTGCAAAGCTAGCCTTGATTCCACACCAAAACTCTGTCTTAGAAAATTAGAATAAAGCACATAAGTTATTTTACTAAATTTACAGGCTGCTGACACTTGACCCTAGTATTTAGCTCCAATTTGCATAATTAATTTATAAAAAGATAAAAGGACATAGTTTTAAGGGTTTTTTCCTGATGACTTAGTATGCAACTTTTTTTAGTTAGATGCTTACTCAAAGTGTATTCAGAATCCACAGGTTTCCACTTGTGATTTACTGTTCGAAGGCAGTAAACTGTCTTATAACAGGATACCACAAAGAGTGGAAACGGGCTCTCAGTGAACTTTAATTTCCTAGGGTAGAAGATATGTGGAGATCAAATTAGAGTAAACATAAAAAAATTAGTTGTTGGCCACAAAACTCAAACAAGTTTTTGTCCTGATTAATAACGTTCAAGAATTTCCTGTCTTTACTCTGGTAAGTGACATTAGAAAGACAATTAATGCTTTATTTAAGTAGTGACCCAGTTATAGCTGTAAAGTGATCTATATTCATACTAATTCAATTGTTGTGTAATACTGGCTTGCCTCGGATGGTCCTAATTCACACATCCTACTTAGTGCAATTAGTTAACAGCTCCCAGGTTACTCTCTTAGTTTAGACACAGTTTACAAGGTTTCCTAGTGTCAGCTTACATAATTTAAGTAGGAATCAGTAGTGACGTAGTAGTGGTATTACTAAAATGTACAATAACTATTAAAGTTGTTTCATTTTTATATCTTTATTTTTACTTATTACTTAAAAATTTTCTATACCTATGCAATAAATATTTAAACTTCATTTATTTTTTGAGATTATAATAATAATCCTCCCTCTAGCCTTTTCCTAGACCCCTCCTTGCTCTTTTTAAAATTCATGGCTTTTTTTCATTAAATGTTATTAAACATATATATAAAAAATACACACACATATATATACATTCTCAAATGCATAAATATAACCTGCTCAGAATGTATAATGTTACTTGTATATATGTTTTCAGGGTTGACTGGCTGATATCAAAAAATATGGTGTGTTCTTTTTGGGGGAAACTTCTATTCTCAGAATTAGTTGCCTGTAGTTCTTGGTGTGAGGTTAAGATCTTTGAAGCTCCCTGTGCATTTAAGCAGTATATTTGCATATCTGACCACCTGTACTTCTTTTTAACTCCCCCTGGTGGTCAACATCTCACCTCCTCATTTACTTTATGGTGTGTGTGTGTGTGTGTGTTATTAATAGCTTCTTGAGTCCAATCAGTAATTTCCAAAAGTCTCAACCTTGTCATTTTAGCTTGAGTCTTAGTGTTTATATGAAACCTACTTTATAGTTTTAGCTTCTCACATTACTGGGAAAACAATCTCATAGTAAACTCACTAATAATATTTTTTATTGGATACAAAATTTTTCTTTTCAACTTTTATTGATTTTCTATGAATTGCATGTCATGAATTTTGATCCTACTAATCTCCCCATCACTTTGCTTCCATCCTTTGCCCATGCAACCTCTCCACCAAAAATACATAAATAAATAAAAAAGAAAGAAATAGAGAAGAATAAAAGAATAACATTGTGTAACCTGTGGTATGGCCTAGTGTGTCACACAGCTTACCCTTTAGTCCATTCATCTTTACTTGGAAGTGTTCATTGCTATGAGTCATTCATCTGGTTTGAGTCCTCATGTTTCTGTAGGTATCTGGACAAATATTTAGATGTAGAAAAGGATTATTCTGGCTTAGAAAACTAGTATATATAGAGTCTCCTACAAGATTTATGAATAGGTAATTGGCTAGGTTTCTAATACCAGTCACGATTTTCCTTTTGTTGAGTGAGTCTTAAGTCTAATTAGAGAGATGTTGGTTACCACTAAGGCATGTGTGCCACTACTGTACCTTTATGGTTATCAGTCACGCTGGTTGTTGCTGTGTTTCATAGAAATGGTAAGTGGATAAGACTAACGTTTGTTTTTCTCTGGAAACTTACATCATGATTCTGGTGCTATGAGAACTAGTCCTCAGGGAGAAGACATTTGCTTTCTTCAGTCCCAGATCAGGGGTCTCTGGACCCTGTTTCTGAAGTCATTGGTGTCTTTAGCAATAAGGGCTTACCGTCTATTCCTTAGGGGCAACCAAGGACAGTAGCAATACCCTAGAATTTTAAAAGTCTCTTGGACAACTCCAGTCAACTGCTCAAAAGAGAAATTCTCACACCTATTTCTACCTTTAAGATGGTCTTTGGCTCTTAAAGGAAACATTGTCCCCATACATGGAAAATTTAAATTTATACTGTGTGTGTATATTTATAAATGAACTTAAGTATATTATAAGTATTTTAGGTAGATAGTTAACAGTATGATTTCTTGTGACTTTTACAAACATCCTACTTTTATTTTATCCTCCTTAAAAAAATTTGAATTAATAGTCAATGTTGAAATAAATTATTAGAAATTCCTCTATTAAACCAATGATAAAATAAAGACTTGATTTCTTATCCTTTATCATTGCTTATAGCACCCTCCCTTTATTTATATGTGATTGTTGTTAATGTTTATGAAATCCATATTATCAATAGCACTCATTTTCTTCTGACTCTAAACTTACCAAAAGTTTCTTTCTTATTTTTTCTCTCTTACATATTGTTGCAAGTTAGTTTCTAAACTATAAGAATATATTAGAGGAAGCTGATAAAAGCAACACCATGATATATACATGAACTGTTCAACTATAGAAGTCCTAGAATTACAATAGAGTTTCAGAAAAAGAGCTCTGTCAAAATACCTTTTTGAACAACTAAAATGAGTGATATATATATCACAGTCTAAGATTTATTTTTTCACTTAACTTTATCACACTAGCTTTAAGGTTTTTCTAGTCATAATCATTAAGAAATATTGTCAGATATAATCCATAACTCTGGTAAACTATGCTATCCTTCTTTTTAATATACTGCAGCATACTTTATTTCTTAAATGAGTTTTGTCAAAACAATTTGTTTTGCTGGAACTTTAAATTTACAGAAAATTTTCACAGTTATCATAAGCTACTGAAACAAAATATTCCTATGTTATCAAGGCCTGTGTTGTCTTTAATAAGAATTATGGATATGTTGTTATTAATGAAGATATGGTACGGTTTTCTTTATCCTGAACTGTAATATAAAAATGAACTCAAGCCAGATATTATCACCTTACTATCATTACCTGTGTGTTATTCTTTCTTTCATATTAGAGAAATTGCCTCATATTTTCTGTGATAAATAAAACATACAGTCAGAAAAAAAGATAAAAGTAATGATATGAAAAACACGCATTAGCAGTTGAGCTTGGTGGCATCCCCCTTAATCCCAGCACTTGGGAGGCAGAGGCAGGTGGATCTCTCTGAGTTAGAGGCTAGCCTGGTCTACAAAGTGAGGTTCAGGACAGCCAGGGATGTTACACAGAGAAGCCCTGTCTTGTAAAGCCAATAAAAAAGAAAAAGAAAAGGAAAGGAAAACACTCATTTTCAAGAAATATATCTCTTAAATTTTCTTTAATTGCTTCTTAGGACAAGTAGAGAACAGGTTTAAAGATAAGTTTCTATCTGCATTCAGCTCCAATGTCTCTCTTTGCAGATATAGCAATTATACTAAATTATAAATGCTGAAAATGAGAAACCCCATGAGGAAAGAAAGCCTGGAATCAGACATAGATATACATAAACATAAAAAAGATTTTCAGCATTTTCTAAAGCTATGAAATTTACAAGTAAACACAAGGCATGCATTTAGTACTGTCCGTATATTCATGGGCTCATGCCCATCTAGTAGAGCATGAAGAGCCCCTCAACATCCACATCCCTGAGAAATATATGGATATGTTATATTCTGAAACTTAAAGATAATTATACCTTGCCACATACAAAGAAAAGCATTAAACTTACCTGCTCACCTCAGACCTTAAACTGTGTGACGTTATATTTCAACTGGGCAACTAAACTGCCATAAACATTTTAACTATTTTTTATAAATATTAAATGTAAATAGCAACAGCTCATTTACTAACTTTTCTTTAAAAAATAACCTCACAGATTGATTCTTTGGAGGTTTTCATATCTTACACATTGATTCTAAATATATTTTTTAATTCTCTTCAGATTATCAAGAAATAAGCCACACTTATGTTCAAATTCATATGAGGTCCTGGTAGGATGATCAAAGAAAACTGGCCAGGATATATATATATAATTTTTATTCCCATATATCATACAGATATATATCATATAGATAATCATGGTGGAGATAAAAATATAAAATAACTATTGAAAGAGTGTGTTACATAAGCCTTTCTACCCTTTTAGTATTCTTTTTTAACTTTACAGAACTAGGTGCCAGATTTGAGAATACCATTCATTCCCCTATGTTTTATATTTTCAATAACAGACAGCTTTATGGGAGTTTTTGTCTATGCAAAGGGATATCTTTGCTGTGGGACAATGGTCTATACCCTGTCAATTGTATTTTAATAAATGCTGATTGGCCAGTAACTAGGCAGGAATTATAGGCATGACAACCAAGCAGGAAGTAGAGGTGGGGCAATGAGAACAGGAGAACTCTGGAAAGAGGAAAGCTCATTTTCCACAGTTGTGACCCAGCCACAGAAGAAGCAAGATGTGACTGCCTTGCCAAATAAGGTACCGAGCCATGTTGCTAACAAGAACAATGGGCTAATATAAGTTATAAGACTTAATAAGAAGTCTGAGATACTAGGCCAATCAGTTTATAACTAATGTAGACTTCTGTGTGATTTCTTTGGGACTTAATTACTGTGGGAACCAGGCAGAACAGAAACCACAGACAACATATCTTTTTTATTTTTAGTTTTAATTAATTACATTTATTTATTAGCCACTGAGTCTATTTACTGCTGTCTGTAGTTTCATGGCATGAGATCCTCTACTCAAGCATAAGTTGTCTGTGAGGGCTAGGATCTCTGAAGAAAATTGACTTTCCCGGTTCCAGAAGTCACTCATTGCAGACAGTAGTGGAAACTCCCAAACCCGCTCCCCCATCTGTGCTGGGTTTTAGCTGGCTTGATCCAGTACAAGCATTGTCAATATAGTCTCAGCTGCTGTGGGTTCATGTGTGCAACAGCCTTGTCATGTCCTGCAAAGACTGCACAGGTTCAGTGTAGCTCTGACAGTCTTTCTCAATTCCCAGAACCTTTGTGTGAAAGGTACAATATAGACTTCCCGTTGAAAGTGAGCAACTCACAGTCTGTTTTTCCCTCCACTTTGACTAATTTACAAATCTCTTTACCAATTGTTGTCTAGCGCTAAAAAGTTTTTTCTGCTGAGTGGTGGTGGTGCACACCTTTAATCCCAGGTGGATCTCTGTGCGAGGTTGAAGCCAGCCTGGTCTACAAAGCGAGTTCCAGTACAGGCTCCAAAGCTACACAGACAAACCCTGTCTTGAAAAACAAACAAATCTTTAATAAATAAATAAAAATAAATTAAAAAATAACAAAAAAGAAAAACAAACAAACAAACAACAACAACAAAAACCCCAGGTTTTTCTGATGAGGTCATGGACACACACATCCACAAAAAAGAAAATATGAAATTGAGAAGGAGATGTGATGATGAGAATGGAGAAGTAATTGGAGGGGAGAACATGGGCAGTTAAAGTGATCAAAATACAACAAATGTCTGTAAAAAAAACTTGTTTTTAGAGTAGAAAACATCCAGCCTAATAGACTGAGCAACTACTGGATTCTTGGATTTCCCACTCACAGCAAGTCATTATAGGATTAGCTAGACCATAGACTGTAAATAATTCCAATGAATCACACACACACACACACACGTATAGATTCTTTCTATAAATTCTGTTATTCTAGAGAACCCTGCCTATTACAGGCCACCTAATCAAATCCCTATAATTCTCTAGTCTACATTTATAGCTAAAAAAAGTGTTATTAAATATCTCAACTCTGTTCATGAATGGCCTTGAATGAAATGATGACATTATTCTATTATGTAAGAGGGCTAGCCAAAACAGTTTCTTTGGTGGTAGCGCATTAACATCCGATCCCTTAACAAAATGCATAATGGAAGTGCTTTAAAGTACAATAAAAAACTGTTGGATAACCTCTAGAAGTTGCTGCCTATGTCTCTATGATTTTTGATTCTATTTTATCTCTATCTATCTATCTAGTTGGGCACATGGCTTTGATAATATTAAGCAAGCACTCTGATATTGAACTATCCCACAATATCCTACAGTTTGTCTTAAGCATGATTTATCCCATAAAAGTTGAATATTAAATTATAAAATTGCCACTTCAGTGAATAGGCCCATACCCATGAGTATATGGGTTGTATTGAGTAAATTAAGAAAAATCGAAGAAATATAATAGGACATGAATTAGGAGAGTGGGTAGGGTAGTGGTATGTGCTTCTTAGATGAGTTAAGGGGGAGAGTGAGGGAGAAGAAATGAAAATACATTGTATGAAATTGTCAGAAGTATGATAAAAAATATTTTGTTTTTTGTCAACTCCAGGTTCTATTGAGAGAATATGACTAAAAATCCTGTATCCTTTCATAGAATGATGTTACCATAAAAGCTTTGCTCTTGAAAATGATACTTAGATAAAATTCCTACTTATCTTTGTTGTGTTTTTCACCAAAGTTTAAAAAACATGTTTGATTCCAATAAGCCTCATCCTTAGTTTTAGGTGTCCTTCTTTATTGTCACTTTTCTCTTGCCCTTGTTGAGGTCAGCAAAGGCGAGGTATATCTTTCCTCCTGCAGATGAATCTAAAATAGAGTATTCAGGTCTGTAGCAAAAATCCCTTGTTTCTGTTTCTCTCTGAGATTCTGTTTTGTTTTATTTTGTAGCTTTTTTTTTTTTCAGAAAGATGGTTTTTTTGATTCACGTATTGACACATTTTGAACTTTATTCTTCTCAAGGACATCATTCACATTTCTACAAATTTCCATCTGCTCTCATTTAACATTTCATGTTTGAACAGAGCCTTTATTCCAAGCAGTTACAAGATTTGAGAACTTCAAACTCCAGTTAAATCATTTTTAATTTTGTAGCTGCATTTGCTATTTGTCCTGAAGAAGGCTCCAAATAGCTTTTTAATTGGACAGACTATCTTTACATTTAATTCCTTTTATCCTTGGGATTACCTACCTAAGCAATTTTACTTCAACTTTTTTTTAATAGTGTCCTTTTCTTCTTCAGTTCTTTCTGAATCTGAAATAGCAAAATCTTTAGTCAATTGAAAATATGTTTTAGATCTTGATTTCTTTGCAATCTGGTATTAATAAAATGGGAGTAGTGATTGTATGTCACACATAAAAGAATGTCACACTCATGACTTCTTTAACATTTTCTTGGGCACCTTGATTTTAACTGTGTGGGTATGTGAGTTTACTATTCTCTGATTGTTTCCTTGACATAATCATCAAGAACTAGGAAGGTTTGATAACTCCCTGGCCTTAAAGACAGTGAAGTATTGTTACTTCACCTTCAAAATACTTGCCATCCATTTGAATTTCGAACCTTACACAAGGGCATAAGTATGCAGAGACATAAGACCATTAGGACAGGATGCATTTCAAGGTAACTTCTACCACCAAGATCATACAATAAAGATGACACCTTAACAAAACAAGACCAGTGTTAAAATTTGTCATGATTATTTAAATGATTTCTTCTTCATTTTTCTCTTTCTGAAGTCTGGAACCAAGGCTTACTCATATTTCTCTATTTATTGCTAAATTCTTCTTCCAACCTTAAACTATATCTTGTATCTCTTAGTAGTTTCACAATGACATTTATTTATTTCTGTTAACCTATAGGAGACTAGAAAGCACCATAAGAAAACTAATGAGGATGTGAGTATTTCATATGAACAGTATAAATGCTGTGAGTGCTCCATGGGAACAGTAAAGAGATTGTGAGTGCTCTATAAGAACAGTGAAGAGATTGTGAGTGCTCTATAGGAACAGTGGAGAGGCTGTGAGTGCTCCATAGGAACAGTGAAGAGGCTGTGAGTGCTCCATAGGAACAGTGATAGGCTGTGAATGCTCCATAGGAACAGTGAAGAGATTGTGAGTGCTCCATAAGAACAGTGAAGAGATTGCGAGTGCTCCATAGGAACAGTGATTGGCTGTGAATGCTCCATAGGAACAGTGATAGGCTGTGAGTGCTTCACAGGAACAGTAAGCAGCTGCTCCTGTGCTGAGGGTATCCAGATAGCCCGCCTTTTTTGTCTGCAAGGTCCTTGGAACCTGGTAAGAAACCCTTCTCCCACGCTGGGGGGATCTGGAGAGCCTACCTTTTTGTCTGTGAAGTTCTTAGAACCCAGAAAGAAACCCTGCTCCCATGCTGGGGATATCCAGAGAGGAAGAGATGGGCAGGTGCCAGTGCAAGAATTCCTGAAAAGCAACATGATAACACCGGAATCCAGCAAACATGCAACAGGGAGACTTGAACATCCTAATCAAGAAGAAGTATAAGAAATCAACTTTAAAAGTAACCTTGTGAAAATGATGGAGACTCCTAAACAGGAAGTGAAAAACTCCCTTAATGAAATGGAAAAGAAGACAAACAAAAAGAAGAAATTAATAAATCCCTCAAAGAAACCCAAGAAAATCTAGAAAAAGTGATCAAACAGGTAAAGGAAAACAGTTCAAGACTTGAAGAGCAAAATGGAGGTAATAAAGAAAACACAAACTGATGGATGCCTGAATATGGAAAATCTAAGTAAACAAACAGGAACTACAGAGACAAGTATAACCAACAGAATACAAGAGATAGAAGAAAGAATCTCAGGCACTGAAGATACTATAGAGGAAATAGACTCATGGATCAAAAAAACCAACAAATTCTTCACACAAAACATCCAGAAAATCTGGGACACCATGAAAAGACCAAACCTAAGAATAATAGGGGTAGAAGGAGAAGAATTACAGCTCAAAGGCCCAGAAAATATACTCAACAAAATTATAGAAGAAAACTTTTCCAACTAAAGAAGGATATTCCTATAAAAGTACAAGAAGCTTACAGAACAGCAAATAGACTGGATCAAAATAAAATTATCCCCTTGCCATATAATAATCAAAACAAAAACACACAGAATAAAGAAAGAATTTTAAGAGATGCAAAGGAAAAAGGTCAAGTAACATATAAAGGTAAACCTAACAGAATTGCACCTGATTTCTCAATAGAAACCATGAAAGCCAGAAGGTCTTGGATAGATGTGATGCAGACACTAAGAGACCATGAAAACAAGCCCAGACTACTATACCCAGCCAAGTTTTCTTTCACCATCAATGGAGAAAACAAGATATTCCGGGATAAAAACAAATTTAAACAATAAGTAGCTACAAACCCAGCCTTACAGGAAATAAGCAAAGAAAAACCTCAACCCAAGGAAGCCAACAACACCCACAATAGCACAGACATCTGACAATCCCCCCAACAACACAACTCAAAGAAGCGAAACATACAAATACTACCACTAAAAAAATGACTGGAGTTAACAACCACTGGTCATTAATATCACTTAATATTAATGGAATCCACCTATAAAAAGGTTAAGAGAATGGATACGAAAACAGGATTTAACATTCTCCTGTTTACTAGAAACACACTACAACTTCAAAGACAGACAGTTCCTCAGAGTAAAAGGTTTTCCAATCAAACAGACCTAAGAAACAAGTGAGTGTGGCTATGCTAATATCTAACAAAATTGATTTGAAACTAAAATCAATCAGAAGAGATGGAGAAGAACACTTTATACTCATAACAGGAACAATTCATCAAGATGAAGTCTCAATCTTGAATATCTATGCCCGTAATATAAAAGTACCCACATATGTTTAAAAAAAAAACATTACTAGAACTCAAATCACACATCAAATCCCATACACTAACAGTAGGAGATTTCAACACTCCTCTCTCACCAATGGACATGTCAACCAGACAGAAACTTAACAGAGAAATAAGAGAACTAACAGATGTAATGACTCAAATGGACTTAATGGACATCTATAGAACATTCCACCCAAATAAGAAAGAATTTACCTTCTTCTCAGCAACTCATGGAACCTTCTCGAAAATTGATCACATACTCGATAACAAAGCAAGCATCCACAGATACAAAAAAAAAAATGGAGTAACCAACCACCTGTGTCTTTTTGGATCACCATGGAGTAAAGTTAGAATTTAACAATTCCACCTCCAGAAAGCCTACAAACTCATGGAAAATGAACAGTCAGCTATTGGACTACCCTTGGGTCAAGGAGAAATAAAGAAAGAAATTAAATTCTTACTTGAATTCAATGAAAATAAAGACACAATATACCCAAACATGTTGTGGGACACTATGAAAGCAGTGCTAAAAGAAAAGTTCATAGCACTAAGTGCCCACAAAAAAAAAAGGAGAAAGTTCACATTAGAGACTTAACAGCACAGCTGAAAGCTTTAGAAAAAAAAAAAAGAAGCACTCACATAGGAGGAGTAGAAGACTGGAAATAATCAAACTGAGGGCTGAAATCAACAAAATAGAAACACAGAAAACAATCCAAAGAATCAACTTTTCAAAACTATCTTACCCTGTCTTGGCAGGATATGATAGTCCTGTTTTATCCATTGATGCATGCTCTGTATCTTTGTCAGTGGTTGAGGTATGGGCTTTTATTTGCCCAAAGGCCAGTTCTGCCAAAAAGAAAGGCTCCAGGTGGAGTGTCTTTGGTGCTCAACATTCTCTCGGAAATAGATTGGTGCTGCCAGGAGCAATTGTGTCTCACTATCACAAAACTCTGATTTAGATTAAAGGCTATTTTCTACAGCTCTTTGAAGAGGTTGAAGATTATCTATCTATACTGAGTATAATCTCTATGTATCTAAAGAACCTGATTAGTCTAATTATAAATGACAAACTTAGATGACTATTGATCTATATAATTCTCAATATCTATCTAACTTAAAGACTAAGGCAATAAACAACTGTGTAACAAAAGAGGATAATGACCTCCAAATATAAACAATGTACAAATATACATTGCAATATGGTAAATATATATCAATACACAAACAATATATAAGTATCTTAATCAGAGGTAGAAATGTACACTGCAATATGGTAAATATACAATATCAATATAATGTATATATCAATACATAAAAAATGTTTTAAACAGAGGTAGAAGCATGCATGCATACAATGGTCAATATAATTTAACTTTGTATCAATATACAATAATTGATACCAATATATTTGTCTCACAATTATAAATCTATTATCCCATCATCCAATTATCCCTCTTCTTTTTTTTTTTTCAAAAGATCCCTGAGCTTATAAAATTCCTCCCCCAACCTCCCAACCCTCAACTGTATACTAATTATAATCAACTCCTAAATGATGTCCCTAAACCCAAAGGCAAACTTCACTGGGAGAGGGGACATCGTCCTCTAGAATTACTTCCAGCTGTCATGGGGGCGAGGTTCTTTCTGGGGGATCCTGTGAAAGTAAAATGATGGTTAAATTTCAAGATTAATGTCTTTTAAAATTTCAAATAGTCTCTGAGTATTTTGTGGAGGTCTGGCCAGAATGATGTACAAGATGTGCACCATTTCAGCTAACCAAGTTGGAACCGTCTTGTGCAGCTGATACCCAAAACAGGTCTTGTAGTAGCGCTATCAGTATCATGATGTCATATCAACCAGGTGGAGCTGTTGTTATGGGGCCCCATCTTCTTCCTGGAAACTTCAAATGTCACTGCAGGAAAAACTCATTGTTCATTGTGAAAAACTTAAACATTAATCATATAGACATATATAGACATACACATATTCAATGAAAGGCATGATAGATATATTCAATGAAAGGTATGATAGATATGAAGAAAAGCAAAGATGTTTTCTAAACTCATATTTCTTTCTGTACCATATCATGGCTCTTGACATGAGACAGAAACTCCAGAAACTCTGGGTTTTTCTCTTACCAACAGGCTTGGAATTGGAGACGGACTGAGCCAGAGACCAACTTCAAAACCAGCTCTATATATTAATAAATATATGCACATTAATACATATTTAAAGATAAGACTAGAATAATTTTACTTACGAGACCTATTTGATTTTCTTGCTGATTCTTATTGGGTTGTAAATAGTTTCCATCTGTCAGTATTCAAACATTCAGGGTCCCTTGAATTTTCTGAAGATGAGCTGGATCTTTGAGAAAATCAACATATTTGACAAACCCCTATCCAAACTAATCAATACATGGAGAGAGAACACTCAAATTAAGAAGATCAGAAATGAAAATGGGGACATAACAACAGACACTGAGGAAATTCAGAGAATCATTAAGTCTTACTGTAAAAGCCTGTGTGCCATAAAATGGGAAAATATTAAAGAAATGAACATTTTTAGATAAATACCATATACCAAAATTAAATCAAGACAAGGTGAACAAATTAAATAGACTTATAAGTCGTGAGGAAATAGAAGCTGTCTTCAAAAACCTCCCAACCAAAAACAAGCCCAGGACCAGCTGGTTTTAGTGCAGAATTCTACCAGAACTTCCAAGAAGAGCTAATACTTATACTCCTTAATGTGTTTCACAAAATAGAAACAGAAGAGTCATTGCCAAACTCTTTTTATGAAGCTGCAGTTACTCTTATACCAAAACCACACAAAGACTCAACCAAGAAAGATAATTACTTTACAACTAAAATAACATCAATGCAAAAATTCTCAACAAAATACTGGCAACCAAATCTAAGAACACATCAAAAAATCATCCATTATGATCAAGTAAGCTTCATCCCAGAGATGCAGGGCTGGTTCAACATATGAAAATCTATCAATGTAATCCATCATATAAATAAACTGAAAGAAAAAATATGATCATTTCATTAGATGCTGAAAAAGCATTTGGCAAACTCAACTCCCCTTTATAATAAAGGCTTGGAGAAATTAGGGATACAAGGATTATATCTAAATATAATAAAAGCAATATACAGCAAGCCGACAGCTAACATCAAATTAAATGGAGAGAAACTCGAAAAGATTCCTCTAAAATCAGGAACCAGACAAGGCTCTCCACTCTCTCAACACCTATTCAATATAGTGCTTGAAATTCTAGCAATAGCAATAAGACAACATAAGGAGATCAAGGGGTTTCAAATTAGAAAGGAAGAAGTCAAATTTACATTATTTGCAGATGATATGATAGTGTACATAAGTAACCCCAAAAACTCTACCAAAGAACTCCTACAGGTGATAAATACCTTCAGTGATGTGGCAGGATACAATATCAACCAGAAAAAATCAGTAGCCCTCCTATACACAAAGGATAGAGAAGCAGAGAAGGCAATCAGAGAAACTTCACCTTTCACGATAGCCACAAATAGTATAAAGTATCTTGGGGTAACACTAACCAAGGAAGTGAAAGATCTATTTGACAAGTACTTTAAGGCTTTGAAGAAGGAAATTTAAGAGGATACCAGAAAATGGAAGGTATGCTCTTGGATGGGTAGGATCAACATAGTAAAAATGGCACTTCTACCAAAGGCAATCAATACATTCAATGCAATCCCCATCAAAATCCCAACAAAATTCTTCACAGACCATAAAAGAACAATAGTAAACTTTATATGGAAAACAAAAAACCAGGATAGCCAAAACATACAATAAAGGAACTTCTGGAGGCATTACCA
Organism: Neodon shergylaensis; assembly: GCA_025134845.1. NCBI lineage: Eukaryota > Metazoa > Chordata > Mammalia > Rodentia > Cricetidae > Neodon > Neodon shergylaensis. The sequence goes on along the minus strand of JABTXL010001118.1, from coordinate 449,701 downwards.
CCCATGACATCTAACCCTATTACAGAGCTACAGTAATGGAAACAGCTTGGTATTGGCATAAAAACAGAGACGTTGACCAACGGAATCAAATTGAAGACCCTGATATTAATCCACAAACTTATGAACACCTGATTTTTAACAAAGAAGCTAAAATCACACAATAGAAGAAAGAAAGCATCTTTAACAAATGATGCTGGCATAACTGGATGTCAACCTGTAGAAGAATGAAAATAGATCCATATCTATCACTATGCACAAAACTCAAGTCCAAATGGATTAAAGACCTCAATATAAATCTGACCACACTGAACCTGATAGAAGAGAAAGTGGGAAGCAGCCTGCAACACATGGCCACAGGAGACCATTTCCTACATATAACCCCAGTAGCACAGACAATAAGAGCAACAATGAATAAATGGGACTTCCTGAAACTGAAAAGCTTCTGTAAAGCAAAGGACACAGTCATTAAGACAAAGAGGCAACCTACTGACTGGGAGAAGATCTTCACCAACCCTTCATCAGACAAAGGTCTGATCTCCAAAATATATAAAGAACTCTATAAATTAGACATTAAAATTCTAAATAACCCAATTAAAAAATGGAGTGATGAACTGAACAGAGAATTCTCAACAGAAGAATTTCAAATGGCCAAAAGATACTTAAGGACATGTCCAATTTCCTTAGCTATCAGGGAAATGCAAATTAAAACAGCTTTGAGATTCCATCATATACCTGTCAGAATGGCTAAAATCAAAAACACCAATGATAGCCTTTGGTGGAGAGGATGTGGAGTAAGGGGAACACTCATCCATTGCTGGTGGGAATGCAAACTTGTGCAACCACTTTGGAAAGCAGTGTGGCGGTTTCTCAGAAAATTGGGAGTCAACCTACGTCAGGATCCAGCAATACCACTCTTTGAAATATACCCAAGAGAAGCCCAACCATACTACAAAAGCAGTTGTTCAACTATGTTCATAGCAGCATTATTTGTAATAGCCACAACCTGGAAACAACCTAGATGCCCCTCAATGGAAGCATGGATAAAGAAAGTTTGGCACATATACACATTAGAGTGCTACTCAGCGGGAAAAACAAAAACAAACAACAACAACAAAAAAAAAAAAACAATGACATCTTGAATTTTGGATGCAAATGGATGGAAATAGAATACACTATCCTGAGTGAGATAACCCATACCCAAAAAGATAAATATGGTATGTACTCACTTATTAGTGGATTCTAGCCATAAACACAGGACACTGAGCATATAGTTTGCGATCCTAGAAAAGCTAAGTAATAACATGAGCCCAAAGAAAAACATATATAGATCCTCCTGGAAATTGGAAGCGGACAAGATCACCAGGCAAAAGCTGGGAGCGTTTGGGTGGTGGTGGGGTGGGGAAAAGGGGGAAGGGGAAGAGAGAAGGGAGAAGGGGAGGATTGGGGAGAGCTTCGGGGAGTAGGATGGTTTAGATGTAGGAAGAACCGATATGGGCACAGGGAAGAAGATATCTTAGTTAAGGGAGTTTGGGGTTGGTAAGAGGCTTGCCTCTAGAGGGATTCCCAGGTATCTCCGGGGATGTCTCTGGCTAGGACACTGGGCAGTGGAGGAGAGAGTGCCTGAACTGGCCTTGTCCCTTAGAATATCACCATAGATTTTTCGTCTGGCGACAGATTGAGATAGAGACAGAGACCCACATCGGATCACTGGACTGGGCTTCCAATGTCCAGTTGAAGAGCAGAAGGAGAGAGAATATGAGCAAGGAAGTCAGGACCACAAGGGGTTGGTCTACCCACTGAGACAGTGTGTCTGATCTAATGGGAGCTCGCCAAAGCCAGCTGGACTGGAACCGAGCAAGCACGGGATCAAAGTGGACCCACTGAATATGGCTGACAACTGGGGCAGACTGAGAAGCCAATGATAATGGGACTGGGATTTATTTCTACTGCATGTATTGGCTTTTGGGGGTCCTAGTCTATTTGGATGCATACCTTTCTAAGCCTGGATGGAGTGAGGAGGGCCTTGGACTTCCCACAAGGCAGGGTACCCTGCACTCCTTTAGGACTGGAGGGGGAGGGATGAAGGGTGAGTGCGGGAGTGGGAGGGAAATGGGAGAAGGGGAAGAAGTGGAATTTTTGAATGATATTATTTATAAAGTAATAAAATTAAAAAAAGGAACAGTGAGGAGGCCGTGAGTGCTCCGTAGGAACAGAGATAGGCTGTGTGTGCTCTACACATTGTCTTCTTTCTGTTTTCTTATTTCTACTAAATGTAAATAACAATGTTGAAACCTGGGTTGGGTTTTTGAGAGGTTTTATCTGCCTCTTCGTAGTCACTATGGCTCCTGAGCAGTATTTTCACTGGAAACCAGGGATCACTTTTTTCAACTAAAATTTAAACATTAAACTATATTTAATCAAGCAGGGTGGTGTGGGCACACGCCTTTAATCACAGCACTCAAACCCTAACCCTAACCATAACCCAGGAAGTAGAGGCAGGTGGATTTCTGTGAGTTTGAGGTCAGCTTAGTCTACAAGATCTAGTTCCAGAACAGGCTCCAAAGCAAGACAGAGAAACCATGTCTCAAAAACACAACAAAAGAAAACAAAACAACAACAACAACAACAAAAAACCAACCAAACAAAATTAAAATAAAAAAGAAAGAAAAAGAAGAGAAAAAAACTATATAATTATACAGCAACTTAATACTTTTGAAAGTTGGGAATAATAGAACTATGGACAGCAATGAGATCTGTGGCGGGAGGCTTGTTTATAAACTGATATAAACAAAATACACATCCATATATAAATACATGTGTGTACATATGTATATACTATGCAAAAAAGCAGTTCAAGTAGCAAGCATTTTTTAAAATTTTGTTTTAGAAAAGAAACTAAAAGCACAGGAATGAAAGTAAAGTTAATTAAATGATAATACCTGAAACTCAAAATTTTGTGATAAAAAATAGAAAAGATGTCATCCTGATGAATTGTTCCTGTTATGAGTATAAAGTGTCCATCTTGATCTCTTCTGATTGATTTTAGTTTGAAGTCAGTTTTGTTGGAAATTAGTATGGCCACACCTGCTTTTTTATTAGGACCATTTGCTTGAAAGACCTTTTCCCAACCTTTTACTCTGAGTAGATGTCTGTCTTTGTGGTTGAGATGTGTTTCTTGCAAACAGCAGAATGTTGGATCCTGTTTTCGTATCCAATCTCTCAGCCTGTGCCTTTTTATAGGTGAATTGAGACCATTAATATTAAGTGATATTAGTGACCAGTGGTTGTTTACTCCAGTTATTCTTATTGTTTTTGGCAGTAGAGTTTGTGTGTGTGTCCCTTCTTGAGTTGTGCTGGTGAAGGTTCGCTAGATGCCTGAGTTATTGTAGGCAGTGTTGGCAATGTTGGATTCCTTGGGTTGCGATTTTCCTTCTATTATTTTCTGTAGGGCTGGATTTGTGGCTGCGTACTGTTTAAATTTGTTTTTATCCTGGAATGTCTTGTTTTCTCCATTGATAGTGAACACTAGCTTGGCTGGGTATAGAAGTTTGGGTTTGCATCCATGGTCTCTTAGTTTTTGAAGTACCTCTATCCAGGACCTTCTGGCTTTCATGGTTTCCATAGAGAAGTCAGGTGTAAGTCTGATCGGTTTACCTTTATAGGTTACTTGGCCTTTTTCCTTTGCAGCTCTTAATATTCTTTCTTTAACGTGTATATTTTGTGTTTTGATTATTATATGACGAGGGGATGTTTTTCTTTGATCCAGTCTGTTTGGTGTTCTGTATGCTTCTAAAAAAAAAAAACAAAAAAAAACAATGACTTCTCGAATTTTGCATGCAAATGGATGGAAATAGAAAACACTATCCTGAGTGAGGTATCCCAGACCCAAAAAGATGAACATGGGATGTACTCACTCATAATTGGTTTCTAGCCATAAATAATGGTCACGGAGTATATAATTGGTGAACCTAAAGAAGCTAAATTAGAAGGTGAACCCAAGGAAAAACATATAATTATTCTCTTGACTAAGAACCTTCATCAGGTGATGGATGGAGATAGTCACAGAGACCCACACAGGAGCACCGGACTGAGCTCCCAAGTTCCCAATGAGGAGCGGAAGGAGGGAGAACATGAGCAAGGAAGTCAGGACCACGAGGGGTGCACCCAACCACTGAGACTGTGTGGCTGATCTATTGGGAGCTCACCAAGGCCAGCTGGACTGTGACAGAAGAAGCATGGGATAAAACAGGACTCTCTGATCATGGCGAACAATGGGGGCTGATGAGAAGCCAAGGACGATGGCCCTGGGTTTTGATCCTACTTCAAGTTCTGGCTTTGTGGGAGCCTAGCCAGTTTGGATGTTCACCTTCCTAGACATGGACGGAGGGGGGAGGACCTTGGACTTTCCACAGGGAAGGGAACCCTGACTAATCTTTGGACTGGAGAGGGAGGGTGAGAGGAATGGGGGGAGGGGGAGAAGGGTGGGAGGAGGGGGAGGGAAATGGGAGGCTGGGGGGAGGCGGAAACTTTTTTCTTTTTCTCAATAAAAAAAAAATAAAAAAAAAAAAAATAGAAAAGAAAAGCTGAATTGAAGGGTGATCTTAATTAGTCTTCTTAATAAAAATATAGTCAGAAATTGGGGTAAAACCTGAAATATCAGAGAAGCATAGCAATAGCCACAAGAAACTTTTATCTCTCTGAATATTCTGTCCAAAAGGGCCAAGATCCTGTGTCAGCTCCCTCCTTATCACTTCCTCTTTATATCCACCCTTATCATTTCCTGTCTCCTGTTGGTACAGGCCTGTTAACCAGAGGCTAGCTCCATGCTCTGTTATCCAGATAAGTTTTATTTGTCAGAACACAAGCTAAATATCATCCAACACAGAGTCAAGTGACACAATCCAAAATGAAAGAAAATATTTGCTATATGTGCATACAGCAGGAATTGATATTTAAAATGTTAAAAACTAAATAATAAATTCAAACAAAATAAAACAACTCAATCAAAAAGGAAAAAATTAAAAGATATTTTCAAAGACGACACAAATGGGATCAGTAGGGAACATTATGAATTCTATATAATCCTAATCATCTGGAACATGCAAGTTGAACTTGCAATGAGACATCATCTCACTATAACAAGAATATCTATTCTCAATATTCAATTTTTAACTTAAATGCTATTAGTAGGTCTTGGAGTATATGTGCTTTTATTTATGCATATCATAATGTGCACGTGGAAGACAGACAACATCTTTGTGGAGTCATTGTTTTTCTTCCATGATAAGTTTCTAGAATTTAACTCAAGCTATCAGTTGGAGATATAAAAGTCTCTTACCTGCTAAATTATTTTCTTGGACCTTTGTTTTAAATGTAATTTAATTTTATTTAACTTGAAGTTAGAGGTGACAGAGTACACTTTTAATCCCAGCGTTTACAAGGCAGAGGCAGGCAGATCTGTGGTTTCAAGGCCAGCCTGGTCTATAGAGTGAGCTTCGAAACAGCCAGAGATGCAGAGAGAAACTCTGTATATTACATTTGGTTTTTCAAATATATATGTGTACATACATACAAACATATATATTTCATAGTGGTTATACTATTTAAATTCCCACCAGCACTAGGAAGATATTTTCTTTTCTTGATAGCTTTGCTCACACATGCTATCTATAGTAGTTTTGACAACTGTAACATGAATGGGGCCTGCTTGTTGGGGTTTTTGTCCCTCCCAGTAACCCACAACTGTTTAGCCCCAAAGAAAATCACACAGAGGTCTTCATAAATTATAAGCTGATTGGCCCATTAGCTCTAGCCTCTCACTGGCTAACTCTTCAATCTTGATTAACCCATTTTTTCTGATCTATGTTAGCCATGTGGCTCAGTACTTTTTTAGTGAGGCAGATCACATCCTGCTGCTTAGGTGGTCTAGACAGGAGTGGGAGGAATCAACTTCCTCATTCCCAGAACTCTCCTGTTCTCCTGGCATCATTTCTACTTCCTGTTTGGTTTTCCTGCCTATACTTCCTGCCTGGCCCATCAGCATTTCTTTAAAACATGATTGACAGAATACAGACAATTCCCCTGCACAAGAGAACAACAATTCTTTAAGTCATGTATACAAATATATTTTATACATAACATATAATCTTTATGTGTACATAGAATTTTATATGTATGTTTTCTATATGCCTATATATCATATATACATGTATATATTCTTTGTATTATACATTTTATTTAAACACAAATGTTTATATATATATTATATAGCATTTATTATATATATACACTAAAAATAGTATGGAGACACATAAAATAAATGAAATTTCCATTTGATATGTAATTTCCACTATTGAATATATACCCAAAGAAAATGAAATATGTATGCCAAAGTTATAAATTCTCTCATGTTCCTTGCAGCTTTATTTACAATAGTCCAAATTTAAAAAAATAAGAAGTCTCTTATCAAGTAATCCACAGATCCCTTTCCTTGCAAATTTGCCCAGTTGAATAAAAGCAACACATAAAAGGAATGGTATTCCGTTGTTTGTGATGGTGCTATCATACTTTGGCCATGAAAAATCAATCAGGCCTTGAGAAACAAGCACCACATGCTGTCACTAATACATGGAAACTTAAAGGCTTATATCAAAGTTGAAAATAGAACCTTGGAGAATGGGTGAGAAGAAAGAGTTGGAAAATATTGATCATTATTTACTGAGTCACATTTAATATGGAAAACATATTCAGGAAAGCTATGGCATTGTGCTGTTACTTTACATAGCAATTATGTAGTACCTTTTGTAGAAAACCATAGCAGATTTAGAAAGGTGTTCTCTAGATAGTTGGGAAACACAAGACAAGAATATTTATCCAGTATAAACTCATACCAAAATATGGTATGCCATTAAAAAGAGTTTTCATGTTTTATTTATTAATAAAGAACAATTTAAAAACCAAATAAATTATTTCTTTGGTCATATATTTCCTCAGAAGGAGCATCTTAAATATACAGTACAATAGAAAATTTATTTAGAGTTCAAAAGTAGCAGTGTATTCAGGATATATGCTACAGAAAAGTAATTTTTAAAATAGTTGTCACAACCAATAATGTCTGTTCCCCTCCCTTCTTTTTCCCTCCTCTTCTGCCCTCTCCCGTGGTCCCATGCTCCCAATTTACTCAAAAGATTTTGTCTTTTTCTACTTCCCATGTAGATAAGATCCATGTATGTCTCTCTTAGGATCCTCACTATTGTCTAGGTTCTCTGGGATTGTGATTTGTAGGCTGCTTTACTTTGCTTTATATCTAAAAGCCACTTATGAGTGAGTACATATGATGTTTTTCTTTCTGGGTCTGAGTGATCTCACTCAATATGATGTACTTTAGATCCATCCATTTGCCTGCAAATTTCAAGATGTCATTTTTTTTTATGCTGCACTCTCACTCTAAGATTTACTCAGGCTCTTGAGATCAAAGAAGACTCTTTCTGACCAGTACTTAAGCAGGAGAAAAATACAAAAATTTACTATTGACTTTTTGACATTTAATGCAATGACTTTTCCCCTAGTATTCTTTATTAATTAGTCAATATTGCTAGACAATTTCAAAGCAGTTTCTCTTGACTGAAAAGAAAGCATTGCTGAATAACAAAAATCAATTTGCTAATACAAATCTAGATAATCACAAATAGGTGCATAAATACCTTATTATACTACCACTCCAGGTACTGTTATCAGGGCCTGACAAGAGCTTAGCTGTGATTGAAGACCTAGGACTAAGTTTGACAAACAGCTTGGTGATGATTCAAGACCTAATATTAGGTATTTTAACCAGCTGCCAAGCTATGCTCATGCATATGAGATATAAACTGTGGTGTTGTAAGGAGCTGCGGGCCGCTTCCCTGCCGCCCCAGTTCCCGGCCGCCAGCTGGCTCTAGCTTATGCCCGAAATAATTTCACGGAAAACTGTATTCTTTTAAATACTGCCTGGCCCATTAGTTTTAGCCTCTTAACCCATTTCTAATAATCTATGCAGCACCACGAGGTGCGCTTACCAGGAAAGATCTTAACCGGCGCCTAGCTGGAGTGGGAGCATCATGGCGACTCCTCACTCAGCTCTTTCTCCCAGAATCCTGTTCTGTTTACTCCACCCACCTAAGGGTTGGCCTATCAAGGGGCCTAGGCAGTTTCTTTATTAATAAGAAATCACTCCCATATCACTGTGGTTCTATCAAGTCTATGCCCTGTTCTTCAGTTCCCAAATTATTCCTTTGCTTCCCAACATGTCAGTAAGTTTGCATGTTTTGATAAAGATTGCTCATTCTGCTTAGATTATATGCATCCATTAACCCATACAGATTTTTAAATAGGTAAAAATATTTACTAATTTTCATATTTGAATGACATTATCAATGTAAAAACAAACAATCAACAGCAATAAAAAACTCAACTCTCACTATCTGAAGGGATTGAGATGGTTTATCCAAAGGCCAAATTTGAGTGTCTACGACACAGAAAACATGGATCTAAGTTGCCTAGGTTTCATGTTCCCAAATGGAAAATAATTCATGGGTTTTAGTAACAGAATAAATAAACATGTTTAGCTGCTGGAAGTAAGAGGTCTCTTAAGTTAATAGAATTCAGAAGATTTCTAGTTATTGGTCATGGAAGGTTAAATCTGAAACATAAGTGGGCAAGGATATTTGTCAACAAGAACACATTTGTATTTAACCTCTTATATAAAACTCATGTACATAAAGAATTTTTACAGTGTGTTCTGTTGGAATTTAATGTTAATTAATAAATATATCCTAATCAAGCATCATTTTTCTATATTTACCTAAGAGAGATTAGTACTCAAAAAGAAATACACTAAAGTATTCATATTCAGTACCTATCAGAGAAGAAACAAACTAACAAAAAAAAAAAACCTGACTGATAAGTGAAAATGAAGCAGATAAATAAAACTGAAAGGCAAAACAAAATTTTAAAAGAACCAAGGTAGAGGAAGAAGCCTGCTGTTCAGTAATTGTAATCAGGGCAGCTGAGGATAGGGAACCTGAAATGACCCTATCCTGTAGTCATATTGATGAATATCTTGCATATCACCATAGAACCTTCATCTAGCGATGGATGGAGATAGAGACAGAAACCCGCACTGGAGCATCGGACTAAGCTCCCAAAGTCCCAATGTGGAGCAGAAAAGGAGGAGAACATGAGCATGGAAGTCAGGACCACGAGAGGTGCGCCCATCCACCGAGACAGTGGGGCTGATCTATTGGGAGATAACCAAGGCCAGCTGGACTGTGACTGAAAAAGCATGGGATAAAACCTGATTCGCCGAACATGGCGGACAATAAGGGCTGATGAGAAGCCAAGGACAATGGCATGGGGTTTTGTTCCTACTTCATGTTCTGGCTTTGTGGGAGCCTAGCCAGTTTGGATGTTCACCTTCCTAGACCTGGATGGAGGGGAGAAGACCCTGGACTTTCCACAGGGCAGGGAACCCTGACTGCTCTTCAGACTGGAGAGGGAGGGGGAGAGGAGTGGGGGGAAGGGGGAGAGGGGCGGGAGGAGGGGGAGAGAAATGGGAGGCTGGGAGGAAGCAGGAATTTTTTTTCAATAAAAAAATAAATAAATAAAAATAAAATAAAAAAAACTTGGCATTTGTCTCAGGACAGCAGCTATTTCCATATTCAGAGTCAATCTATGACCACGTACACAAATAAAGATTTGCTAATGCACAAGGACTCGACGCCCAAAACTTTCACGTTCCTGATCTTATGCTCTCCATTTCTCCATCTTATGCTTCATGACTGTACATATTACATCTGAATGGCAATACTATCTAACCTCTTCCAAGAAAATAGCCCACAGACACCTGCAGATAAACATTTGTGTTTGTGGCAGGGATGAAAGGGAAGGAAAACTGTGAGACTCCTTGAATCTCTCAAGCCTTTGGCTCTTCTCATGCATTGATGATGAAGAATACAACCACACAGACAAAGGTGCCTAATGAAGATCCTGTTGCTTTGATCCCAATCCATTGTCAAATGGGTGAAGTAGGTCCACAGGAGTGGTCTTATTAGTTCCTTGGTGATGAGTCAAGAGGCAGAAAAAAAAATCTTTTCTTTCTCTGCTTTCCATTTTTTATAAGACCATACAAATTATCATTCTCATTAAAATATTTTCAAACGGTTTGATTTTTCACAATTTTTCCAGCTGTTCTCTGGTGTCTTAAAAGAATATGCTTGACTAGCAAAAGATGATAGACAACACTTACTTGAAAAGAACTGTATGCTGTAGAATACTTTTATAAGAAAAGATTCTATTTGAGTTAAGTGAAATATGAGTCGTCTCTATTTTCAAAAATATACACAGATTCACTTTAAGAAAAATCTGCAGTTACATGCTGAAAATTGCACCTGTGAGAGCTAGAACGCCACTCGCTCTGAACTTCTGCCTTTCTCAGAAAACAGCTTAAAGTATCCCGCAAGAACTATAATTTAAGAAAAAATATTTCTCGCTGAAAATATGTGGCAAATGTTTGATTTTTGAGAAGGCTGAAAAGTGTGGGCAAAGTCATACCATAAATAAACTGCTATTAATACACATGTGACTTGCTACCAATCTCCCTTCAGACTGCTTTGTCCATAGTGAGTTACATACTATTGATGTTTGTAAATAAATTTGAGGAGCTTTGTTTTCATTTTTTCCCAATTTTTCTTTTCTGGTTTACTCTTAGTGGCTTATGACTAACTTTGTGTTTCCAGCTTAGAAGAGAGAGTCTAGAAGAAATTAATGATACAATTTGAGAATTAATGAGAAAAAATTCATAAGAAATTCCCTTTTCTTGAAATCTTGGATTATACCTAGATCTGTTCTATATTTTATTATTTCCCATAGACACCATACAGTAATACACCACTAGAATACTACAAGCCCATCTTATTCCCTAAACCCCTACAAGAGTCTCTCTTCATTTCATTATTCAATGGCTTTCATGGCCTTTCTTTTTACTCAAGCAATTTTAAATTGTGTTGTAATGTACTATTTTTAGGCATACTTAAAAAGGTGACAGAGCACGAATACCTTCATGGAGTTAGTTTATAAAATATGATTTTAAAATGTCTACACAGGTTTCATGTCTTCAGATATTATAGCCTATAACGAGTAGTAGAAGGTAAACAATATTATCATGAGAAAGACACAGAGTGTGTAAATTCGGCCTTGAAATGTTCTATGTAGTTAAACCTGTGAAAAAAGTTAGATTGTGAATTTCACAGGCCTCCTGCTTTGTTGCTTTTTTTTACTCAGTTAAAGTATCAAAAATACATTACCTTCTTTGTGTGTGTATACCTGCATGAACTCAAGTACACAATATGCTTATGTGTGCATACGTGTGTATGTATGATAAAAATCTATGACTAGATTAGTATCTACCATCACAGTATTCCTTTTGTTTAAAAATTTTACATACTAGGCCCAGTTCCCTCTCCCTTTCCTTCTCGTGGTCCCCATATCTCCCCCTTTTTGTCCACCGTCTACTCCTCAGGGGAGGTAAGACCTCCCCTGGACAGTCAACAAAATCTGTTACACCAAGTTGAGGCAGGACAAAGTTCCTCCTGCCCACCCTTATCAAGGCTAAGCAAGGTATCTAAACACAGGGAATGGGCACCAAAAAGTCAGTTCACACACTCAGGATAAGTCTTGGTTCCACTGCAGGGTTCCCCAACAGATCAAATTACATAAGTGTCAGAGGGCTTCATTGGGTCCTATGCAGGATCCCTAGCTGTCAGTCCAGAGTCCATGAGTTCCCACTAGGTTGTGTTTGCTTTCTCTGTGGTTTTCCCAATCATGATCTTGACCCACTTGCTCATATGATCCCTCCTCCTTCTCTTCACATGAACTCCAGGAACTCAGTTCAGTACCGGCTGTGGGTCACTGCATCTGCTTCCATCAGTTACTGGATGTAGGTTCTATGAAGACAATTAAGGTAGTCACTAATCTGATTATAGGAGAAGGCCAATTCAGGCACCTTCTCCAGGAGTCCTACCTGGGGTCATTCTTGTGGATTCCTGGAAATATCCTTAGCTCCTCGTTTCTCCCTATTCCTTAATGGCTCCCTCTATCAAGATATCTCTTTCATTGTTCCCCCCTCAATCTGTTGCCTAACTTGACCATCTGGAGCCCTCATGTTTCCATCTCCCATCCTCTCCCTTTTACTCCCCTTCCCAGTTTGCCCAGGAGATCTTAAGGGTTTCCCTTCCTGGGTCCCTTCTTGTGTCCTTTTCACCTAGCTTCTCTGGGGTTGTGGATTGCAGCCTGGTTATTCTTTGTTTTAAGCTTAAACTCCACTCATGAGTGAATACATACCAAGTTTTTTTTTTTCTGGGTCTGGGTTTCCTCACTCAGAATAACTTTTTCTAATTCTGTGCATCCCTATAATTTGGGGATCGGTCCAGTGAAGTTTAAACTACAGCACCGTTTTAGTATAAACAAACAGCACTTGACTCTGGAATTTTAATTTAGAAATTCTCCTTAACATTTAGCAGAATTTGTGTACCTAGATTTTGGTAAATTGTTAATAATGTGAAATTTTGACTTAAGCCATTTTTCCCAGGACAATGTTATTGTTTTAATTACGTTAAAGTAGCCTTTTTATCTTGTTTACACACCCTGAAGGGATAAATCTGTGATTCCCAGAAGGCTCTACTCACTTTATTCTGTTCAGTATGGAACGCTACCTCTAGGGGGAGCTCTGGTTTCTTTCTGAGCCACAGGTTACTTTCTCACTTCCTCACATCAAAGGAAGACACAGAGCCAGTGTGAATGAAGAATAGGGGTTGTAATACCCAGAACTATAAATGACTTGTATTCCTGTAGCTGATACATTGCCATATTACATATGCATTTTGATAAGACCTTTCTTTTTCCTCAGAAAGCCTGGTGATAAGAATTATCTTAGTAATTTAATATCCTGCTACTCCACAGGCAAATTTATCTTGAAAAACATTTTTAAAATTCTAAAAAATTGATATAAATAAAGCATAAATAAATCTTAAATTTAAGATTAACTGTCATGTTAAATGTTGAGATGTGCATGCCATTTATATAAATATTAAATTTGATGGATAACAATTTCAGTAGCTATCATAAGTATATATCAGCAACATTTTTGCATGTGAAATAGGCACAGATTAAAATGAAGTATGTTTGCATCTGTATTGACTACATAAAATAAATCACTGTATTATGGCTTTGGTAGTCTATGAGTAGTCACAAATTACAATGGAGTTAGTAAAAAAAAATCCTCATATGAATATCAAATACTTTTGAGTGGTTTGTGTGAAGTTTTAGCTAAAAACAGTAAAATGTACCCATCCAATCTATAAACCCATGATAACACATAAAGTTGGTGTCCTTTTGGTCACAGCACTTTTATTTGTCAACATCACAATCTCTGTGATGCTTTGACACTTAGGTTATCCTAGTCCCTCCATACAGAGGCAGATTCCATGGAGTCTGTCTACAGATTTCCTTCTAATATATTTCCTGAGAAGATGAACAGAAGTTGGGTTGCATCAGTCTTACTTACTAAGTACCCAGGTGTAAAAGGGAAAAAAATAAGCCTGGGAAACTTTTGAGTCCAATAATAAGGGAGATGAACAATGAAATAAGCAAAACAAAATGTTCAAAGGATTTAGAAAAATGATCTTAGTGAAGCTGTAAATATATCATATCATAAAATGACAGATAATAAATGTGACACAACTTCAATAGCAGATGCATGGGAAATTGCTAGAAGCTTTAGTAGTTTACAGACAAAAACAGAAAATTCTTTAGACAAGTTAACAGAGAGTAAAGAGGACAGAGGAGCAAACCAAGACTTTGTCAAATAGGGAATTCGCATTCATTTGTTAACAAACCATTCTTCATGTCATTCTGTTGTCAGGCAACTTCTAAAGATGCACTCTCAAGCATACTGCTAGTTACTGAAGACTGAGAACAAATGTAAATCCCAGCCATCAAGTGCTCTTGTCTGAGTAAGGTGTACATTATCTTAAAGGCTGTGATTTAGAACTGAGGGGGAAAAAGATACCTTGGGAGTAGGAAAATAAATGCTATATTTTTTTTTCAGAAGCAAAAAAAGGGAAGAGAAGAATAGTCTTACATAATAGCAGTTTAGGAATGCCCACATACTATGGTTCATATTCTGAAAAGTTATTCAAATATAAACATACAGTGTATCAACCCTTTCAGGAAGATTGCAACAAAACAATGGAGGATGCTTTTTCAGATAGTACTGAAAATAACATAAACAGAGAGAGAATTTCCTCTTAGATAACAAAGGAAGCAGAGCAACAGTTTAAGTCCACCTATGTACAGGTGTAAAAACGTCTGTGAAGTTTAAAGTTCAGAGCAAACTTCATGTGCAGAGGATGGTGCCAAAGCTGTTCACACTTTATGACAGGGAAGGATAAAATTTCATCTTAGAAGACAACGTTTCTGCCAGGATGTTCTACAGAGTTTTGAGAATGTTCAAATTACCTTTATTTGGGTTCAGCTCTACACTATTTGTTTTTCTCAAGAGACTTCGGTCTCTAACTTGCTGTTGGTAATTCTAGCTAGGGGAAAAGGACAGGACAATAAGTGTTTGTTTATGGAGTTTAACATTACTAAGAGAAAAGAAGTCTGTATGGTTTCTTAAGCACACACATGCACAAACACACACACAATCACACACACATAGAGAGAGAGAAAAAAGACAGAGAGAGAGAGAGAGAGAGAGAGAGAGAGAGAGAGAGAGAGAGA
>JABTXL010001118.1:398562-434877 GCA_025134845.1 Neodon shergylaensis | reverse complement strand
AGAGAGAGAGAGAGAGAGAGAGAGAGAGAGAGAGAGAGAGAGAGAACACCCCAGGGCCTCAGGCTTCATTGTATAAAAGGAAATAGGAAGATTTTAAGAATTGCAGGGGGTGGTTGATAACAGGAAAACAGCTTTTTTTTTTATCACAAAAGGGCAGAAGCACATATGAACGCATAGCGATTAGCAGAGCATGCACATGACATACTGAAGCTCAACCCAAGACGAAATTGCACATGGATGTGGGGAGGTGGCCATGAAGTCCCACCACTAGCTGAGGAGTTACTGGCAATGGATAACTGCTGGGACATGAGAGGAAGTTTTCTTTAAGTCGCTGGCAGGCGGACCATGCTCCAGGGTATGCCTCTTGCTGGAGAGTATTTGAAGAGCACAGATGGGTCTGGATGGGTTTTGAGACAGGCAGGTGGGAGAGTTGTGTTGGTGAGTGAGGGGATGGATCTAAGAGAAATTGGAGGATGAAATTTACATAGGCTCAAAATATGTTTTGTATGAATTCTCTACCTTTCTACAGACATGTGTCTTCATATCTGTAGTGTCAGGATATTCTTACACATTTTGTAGCTCTACTTTTGGCACAGAGATATGTATGACTTGTGTGATTGCTACGTATCTGGGAGGAGGAATCTAGTAACACAGTTTTAAAGAGTATGGGGTTTTGCTCTTTGTGGTATTTTCTTTGAACTGAGGTTTACATTTGCTGCTAATAATATACCCAATCCTGTTTTTCTTTGACTAATACACAATATTTTTTCCATTATTTTTCTTTTGCTGTATAATTACATTTCAAATAGTTTCTTTTTAGCACAGAGACAGCCTTTGTATTTCAAACAAATCTATTTATATTTCATGTAATTATAGTTATGCCAAAGCCCATCTGACATTTTAATGATGTTTTTTATTTCTTTGTTTTTTTTAATTCTGCTTCATGTGAATTATCTAATTTTTAGAAATTTGCTTTTGCTTCCTTTACATTTTACTTTGAACATAACTTTATTTTATACTTTTAAAATGGTTATATTATATTATATATGTAATCACTGGTGTTATAAACTCAAGTAAAATTGTATATTCCCTTTATGTCTCTTCACTCCATTCTATTAATAATATATTAATAAGATACCTCTTTTATCCTTTTGTTGAAAATAGATTCTTTTCTCACTTAAAGCATCCTGATTATGTTTTCCTCTCTCCCTGTTCCTCCCAGTTCATCCCTCATCTCCCTTCTCATATACTCCCTCTCCATCTCTCATTAGAAATGAGCAGACTTCTGAGAGATAATACTAAATATAACAAAATAAAATGCAATGAAATAAAGCAAAATCTATAACATTGGGGTTGGACAAGACAAACCAACAGAAGGAATAGAGCCCAAGAGAAGGAACAAGAATCAGAGACCCACGTGTTCACACCCTCAGGAATTCCATAAAACACTAAACTGCAAGTCATAATGTCCTCCATCCTCTATGGCTCTTAAACTCTTTCAGCCTGCTCTTCTGAAGGATTGATTCCCTGAGCTCTAGGGGAGAGATTTGAGGGAGACCTCCACTGAGGGCTGAGTAGTTAACATGTCTCACTCTTTGCATAGTGTCTGGCAGTGGGTCTTTGAATCTTTTCCTGACTGCTGCAGAAGGAGGCTTCTCTGATATGGCTGAACAAGGCACTAATCTCTGAGTAGAACAGAACATCATTAGGAGTCATTTTATCACTCCTCTTTTTCCACTAGTAGTGTTGAATATCTGGTCCCTAGGCTATCTAGTTTTTGGTTCTTGGTAACTCAAGTAGTATAGGGTAGCAGTTCCATCTCATGCTTGGACCTTAAGTCAAATCATATATTGAAAGGTTGATTGCACTAGCTTTGTGCCACCTTGAACTAGCATATCTTGCAGGCAGGAAAGGTGGTAGATTCAAGGATTTGTGGTTGTGTTGGTGTTTATGTTTCTCTCTTGGTAGCGTGCAGAGTATCTTCCTGTACCAAAGATGATAGAAACTACTGGAAGAGATTGTGGACAATAGCCTTAAACTCATTAGCATGGAAACTTTCTGAACAGACACCATTAGTACAGGCACTATGATCAACAATTAAAAAGTAGGACTTGATGAAACTGGAAAGCTTTTGAATGACAAAGAACATTATCTTTAGAACAAAGTATTAGTCTACAAAATGGGAACACATTTTTTTATCAACTATACAGCCTATAGAGGGCTAATATTCAAAATATGTGAAGAACTCAAGAAATATATCTCAAGAAAACTATAATCCAATTTAAGATGGTGTTACAGATATAAACAGAATTCTCAATAGAGGAAACTCAATGGCTGAAAAACACATAAGGAAATGTTCAGCATCCTTAGCCATCAGGAAAATATAAATCAAAACTACTTTGAGATTTTTATCTTAAACCTATCAGAAAGGCTAAGATAAATTAAAAAAAAATGTGACAGCTCATGCTGGTGAGGATACGCAGTAAGGGGAGCACTCATCCATTTATGGTGGGAGTGCAAACTTGTAAAGCCACCATGGAAACTCTAGACGTAATAATTAAAAAAAAAACATAGAAATTAGAAACAACCTAGATGTCCCTCAAGGGAAGAATGGATAAAGAAACTGTGGTACATTTACACAATGGAGCATTACTCGGCCATTAAAATATAACATCATGAAGTTTGCAGATAAATACATGGAACTATAAAAAGATCATCCTGAGTGCGGTAACCCAGATCCAGAAATACAAATATGACATGAATTCATTTACATGTGGAAACTGGCTGTTAAACCATTGATAACCAAGTGACAATCCATAGAACCACATAGGGTAAGGTATAGAATAAGGAACTAGTAGATATGATCTTGTTAGGAAAAAGAAAGAAAATACATAAATATGGATGGATAGGGGAGGAGCTGGAACAGGAGAAAAAGTATTTTCTTTTCCTAATTTAGAACTTCTTTATATTGAATTATTCTTTATTCATGAGATTAGGGTATTTCTATTCAAAATAATTATCTTTATTAGTTTCCATCTCAGAATGTCTTATTTGCCTGTTAATTCCTAAAAAGAGTATTTTCTGGATAGAGACCCTAGGTTAATAGATTTGCTTTCTTTTAGCATTTGTGAATCACAGTGTCTTTTCCTTTCTTCTCCATAATTTCTGATAGAAAAACCATTCTCTTCGTATTTGTCTTCCTTTGTGTGTTGATGCCTCCCAACACACAGACACAGAAATATATCTTTGCTGTATCACTTACTTCCCTTTGGTATTTAAAATTAAAAATTTAATTCAGATGTGTCTTCACACAGGTTTCTTTCAACTTACACATTGATTTTATTGTATTTTATTATTGTTTATTTGGGTTTCAATCATTTCTTCCTGTTGCTTAACTATGTTTTAGAGTTTGTTCTCAAGATACTTGCAATACGAGGGTTAGGTGCTAGTTTCTAGTTTCATACTTCTGTGAAGCTGTTCATTTTTCTTTTAGACTAATGTTATTCACATTTAAGATTGAAGACACTATAATTTTTAGCCTGGCAATTCAGCTATTATTTAATCAGTTTTAAGAATTCTACAGTGGAACATATTTACTGAGCTCAACAGTAAAAAATAATTCCAAGTATTTGGGTTTTCAATTCTAAGTTTGCTGGGTCTATATTCTTTTGCTATTATTTGTTGAGATTCTCTATTTGTTTTTGTTTTTGAAACATTTTCTTCTGTTTGTTGGAAGCCTGCTTATAACCACTTATTGGAACTGTGGGTTTTTTCAAATTATAATCTTGGTTTCCTTTTTTTTTTTTTTTTTTTGCTTTGAAACTCTTGATCTTTTTCAGGGTTTGTTTAAGTTAGTTCTACCTTCCATCATCCCAACAGAACCACATGATCACTGCCAAGCACACACAGAGATGAAGGCTTCCTCTGCTAAAGGGAAAGGAGGGTCTTCTTCTTGCTGTAGGCAGGGTAGAACATTCTGGCTTCTCAAGTGGTCTCTACTGTCACTGTGATGTTTCTTAGATTGCTCACAACTAGATGACAGCTTGGGCCACATCCAAGGAAAGGAATAAATGATTTATAAGTAGGGAGGAGTAAATGAACAGGTGTTCAACATTATCTTGACTCTCCTTGGAGAACTACTATGTTGTTAGTCAATAAGGACAAATTATTGCATGTTACTTTAGTGATAGTCTCTACTATTACCTAATTCTTGATTCCCCTAAGTGCCTAGTTGAATCTTTATAAATTATCATTTTATTTTCTCTCTCTTTATACATATACATGTGTGTCCACATACAAATATAAATTATATATACATATTCAAAATATTACTAAAAATTGAAGAAAAGCCTGCTTCATATTTTTAAAGTAATCAATGTTTAATGCAAATATCTGAATAATTTATAGATAGAAGATAGGTATAGATGTAAATGCTACAGATATGGGCATAGATATAACCCAAAAATATCATCCCATTGGAAGATTCTTTGGATGGTTTCCCATCACTACCAGATCAACCTTGGGAGATTTTTGTATTTGCATTTGTTACTGTTGATTGGCAGCATCCTTCGGCTCAAAACTGGGTACTCAAGTCACAAACAAATTTCTGAGAATTTGATAGCCTGCATCTCAAGACCTTCATTCAGTGGCTCAGTTCTCTATATCTTTCTGAGTTCCCTATATTTGTTTTAGAAATAATGCCCATGATATTGAGTTGTGATTCTCAGGAGAAGCAGAGAGGAGACTACTTACTTTATCTTCATAAAATAGAGCTGGATTTCAGTATCCTGTCAGACTTTGACAATAAACCATTTTTTTAGTCAACATATAAATACAGTTTGAAAAAAATATTTAAGAACTAAATGTAATTGATATTGTGCTGAGTCCTAAAACTTTTCCTTTTTTTGATTCCTACTGTCAATTTTTAAATTCTATTTACAGAATATTTTGATGATTCATATACTATTTATAGCTGGTTAGCCAACAGAACCTATTGATGCAAGCACAATTAAAAAGAAAATACCTCAACTGGAGTGACAGATACAAAGTTGAGCATTGAACATGTATACTGTTTTTGCTGTATCCAATATCCAATATTTGCAACCACTTGTAATTGATTGCAGTTGCATTGGCTCTAATACCTTCTTCTGGCCTCCACAAGCTCCTGCACTTATGTTCGTATTCCAAGTATACACATGTATGCCAAACTATAAACACAATCAAATACATAAAAAAGGTGCTTCCCTAGTGTTTTGGATTAGTGTTTTCAAGTCATTCTTTATCACAAGCATAACAAATGCCACACTCACTAACCAAAACATCTGAAATGCTTATGCTATATTCTATGTATTTACTTTCCTCCCCCAACTTCATCTAGATTTCTGGTGTTATTGTTTCTTGATATTCATCATCTCTGCATTGGTGTAACATTCACTTGACATTTTATC
The DNA here is from genome assembly GCA_025134845.1 of Neodon shergylaensis. Classification (NCBI taxonomy): domain Eukaryota; kingdom Metazoa; phylum Chordata; class Mammalia; order Rodentia; family Cricetidae; genus Neodon; species Neodon shergylaensis. The sequence goes on along the minus strand of JABTXL010001118.1, from coordinate 429,430 downwards.
TCCTCTATCACCTGCCTAGCCAGTTGCCGGAATCATAAGAACTCTTATTAAAACACCTAGAGTGACATTTGGCTGCTTAACTGAAAATCGATACATTCAACTCTGAGTTTTCTCCACATGACATTTTAAACATATAAAGATTAAGAAATCTATTTTCTGTCTTTCTGTTATTCCCAAAATAAAAAGCATCTTAAATAAGCACTGTGGTTAATTTTCTTGGTGAGTCTATTTTCTATTGTCATTACACATATTTTTATGTCTCTCAAGATTTTTATTAATCCTTCAAAATGACAACCGTATAATGGTTTTGCTATTCATGAGGAAATATTTATGTGGAGTTCATTACAATCTTCAGTGTTTTTCTAGGTAGTAGATTTCAAACCATTTAGGATGAACAGACAAAGGAGGGAGCCAACCTATATAACCTCTTTTTTAAAAATTAATCAAAATTGGCATATAATTAGTGACTAAACTTCATATCTTAGCTTGGGAGTCACTCCATGTGCTATACAATATCGTTTATAGAGCAGCCATTGCAAAAAGTGTAATATCTGTGTCTACCATTAATGAAATAATTTTAATTTTTGTGCCCTAAATTTTTACACTCTCTGCCTTCTCACTTTCATTCCTACTTTCTGTCCACTAAACTTCTGTCAAACGGTGATCGTCTATGTAGGTTTTCCCAGTATGCCAGATCACTGGAACCGCACAGGAGCAAACCTTTTCACCTTCCTTGTATTTATGTAACTGTCCACATTCGCATTTCCTCTATGGCTCTCATGACGTGATCAACTCTTTGTTCCCAATTCTTATTTTCTTTTCTGACTTTAGCCTACAGAAAAACGAAAACTTATTTTCATAAAGGGTTCTGAATGGTTGTAAATGCTACAGTTCACAGAGGGCTGCTATTAAATTCATTAACTTATAGCAGTTATGGATACCTGCATAAGACCTGAACAATAACATGACAATCAAATCTTCTATTTGAATGTGGGTGGTGAGGCAATCATAGGCTCTGTATATAGTGGAGGAATCATGGGCGACTGATGGTTGGTGAGAGAGGCTGTCAGTTTTCCTCAAATGCAGTTCCCTTAGATTGGCCATGCTCTAGTGAATGGCCTTATACCTACCTAGAGCACATGAACAATAGCAAGTGGTTTCATGTCAAATTGTTTTACTGAATAAGAATTGTTTTACTGAATAAGAATCCATTTTAAATATATAGACAGAGACTGATTATTCAGTCCTAACTTTTCAGACCCAAATAATCACACAAAAACTACATTAATTACAGCATTGCTTGACCAATGTCTTAGGCATATTCCTAGCTAGCTCTTATATCTTAAATCAACCTATTTCTCTTAATCTATGTATCACCATGAGACTGTGGCCTACTGGTAAAATTCCAGTATCATCTCTCCTTCCACAGCTACATGGTGTCTCTCTGACTCTGCCTTCTTTCCCTCTATATTTCTGTTATGATTTCCCACCTGGCTATATTCTGCCCTGCCACAGGCCAAAGCAGATTCTTTAATAACCAATGATAATGAAACATATTCACAGTACACGGAACAGAATCCCACATTGTAAGTAGGAGAAAAATCAAACAATTATTTCTTAAAATATTTACAAGTTTTAGGACTAGAATGGACATGATATTTAGTAATATCTCTAATATTACAGAAAAGTATGAAAACATCATTGCATGCCTAGTTGTTACTGTATCCATCCAAAATTAGTTCACAAATTATATTTCCAGAAAGAGATACAAGGCAAACCATGACTGAAGAGAGGAAAATAAGTTCATCTGATATTACCTCAAATTAGCATTCTTTCATTCAATAGTATCTAGTATAAATTATAAAATGTTACATTTGCATTGACGAATAATACTAAGCATAAGATGAGAGAACTAAATAACACCAAGGTCTTTCAGAGCACTAATAGGACCACTTCCTAAATATAACCCCAGTATCACAGACACTAAGAGCAACAATAAATAAATGGGACCTCCTGAAACTGAGAAGCTTCTGTAAAGCAAAGGACACAGTAAATAAGACAAAAAGGCAGCCTACTGAATGGGAAAAGATCTTCACTAATCCCATATCAGACAAAGGACTGATCTTCAAACCATACAAAGAACTCAAGAAATTAGACAGTAAAATTCTAAATAACCCAATTAAAAAAATAGGGTACTGAACTAAGCAGAGAATTCTCAATGGAAGAAATCAAAATGGCCAAAAGATACTTAAGGAAATGTTCAGCATCCTTAGCTATCAGGTATTGCAAATCAAAATAACTCTGAGATATAATCTTACACCTGTTAGAATGGCTAAGATCAAAAACACTAATGATAGCCTATGTTGGAGAGGATGTTGAGTCAGGGGAACATTCAACCATTGCTGGTGGGAATGCAAACTTGTACAATCACTTTGGAATTCAGTATGGTAGTGTCTCAGAAAACTGGGAATCAGTCTCCTCAGGAACTAGCAATACCACTCTTGGGAATATACCCAAAAGATGCTCAATCATACTACAAAAGCATTTGTTCAACTATGTTCATAGCAGCATTATTTGTAAGAGCCAGAACCCGGAAACAACCTTGATACCCTTCAACTGAAGAATGGATAAATAAAGTGTGGCACATTTACACATTAGAATACCACTCAGCAGTAAAAAACAATGACATCTTGAATTTTGCATGCATATGGATGGAATTAGAAAACAGTATCCTGAGTGAGGTATCCCAGACCCAAAAAGATGAACGTGGGATGTCCACTCATAATTGGTTTCTAGTCATAAATAAAGGTTATTGAGTCTATAATTTGTGATCCTAAAGAAGCTAAATAAGAAGGTGAACCCAAAGAGAAACATATATAGACCCACCTGGAAATTGGAAACAGACAAGATCGCCTGTCAAAATTGGGAGCAAGGGGACGGGGAGTAGAAGGAACGGGAGAAGAGAAAGAGGAAGGGAGAAGGGGAGGATTGACGAGAACTTGAGGGAATGGGATAGTCGAAATGGAGAAAGGACAGATATGACAACATGGAAAGAGATATCTTGATTGAGGGAGCCATTATGGGGTTAGCAAGAATCCTGGCTCTAGAAAAATTCACAGGAATCTACAAGGATGACCCCAGCTAAGACCCTAAGCAATAGAGGAGAGGGTGCCTGAACTGACCTTGTCCTGTATTCAGACTGATAATTTTCTTAAATATCACCTTAGAACCTCTGTCCAAAAAGAGATGGAAACAGAGGCAAAGTTCCACAGCGGAGCACTTGACTGAGATTCCAAGGTCCAGTTAAAGAGTAGAAGGAATGAGAATATGAGCAAAGAGGTCAAGACTATAAACGGTTCATCCACTGAAATAGTTTGAGCTAATGGGAGCTCACTAACTCCAGCTGGACTGGAAAGGAACAAGCATAGGACCAAACTAGTCCCCCTGAATGTGGTTGACAGTTATATGGCTGGAGCAGACTGAGGAGTCACTAGCAGTGGCACTGGGATTTATTTCTACTGCATGCACTGGCTTTGGAGGACCCTGTTCTCTTTGGATGTATACCTTGCTTAGCCTAGATGTAGTAAGGAGGGCCTTGAACCTTCCACAAAGCAAAGTGCCTTACCCTCTTTTAGGATTAGAGGGGTGTGGGGCGGGACAGTGTGTGGAGGGAATGGGAGGAGGGGATGCAGCAGGAATTTGGATTGGATTGGCATTTAAAAAAAAAAAGAAAAGAAACAATAACAAAAAAATAGTATTAATACAAAGTTTAACTACAGATCTACAGACGTTTTGAAATATATATTTTTATATTTACATGAGCTATCTCTTTAAGGAGCATATGATAGAATACAGAGAATTTTTTGAGACCATAATTTATTTTTCTTATGTTTATTTATAGAAATACTCTGATCCACCCCATTAGTTTCTCTTTTATATTTCTTTCTCCTCTTTTATAAGCACACACACCTACATTTATCATTCCTCCAGACCCTGTTTCTTTCTTGATACAGATTAATCAGAATAAAACAATGTATAAAAGATACATTTCTTTTTCTAACTCCCCCAAAAAAATCCCCAAATAACAAATATGTACTGCTGAGAGTATAAATTAAAGGAGATTCCAAGCCTAATAATTTTGCAACATTTCATGTTGCTTATAAAGTTTATCAATTCAGAGAAAATTATTCTTCATTCTTACTTCTTATAATCCTGTAATCTTCCAAGTGAAAGGCTGTCCCCTGAGCGTCACGTGGGCACACCCATTTATAAATATGTGTAGTTCACCATGTTCTGATACTGCTTGAAATAGTTACCTTAATTACCTCAGAAAACAAATTTGCAGAAACCTGTGTTACTATTCTAAAACATTTTGATTAATTAAACAAGTAATTACTCTTGTAAAGGTATTAGATTTTATTATCTTTCTCACAGAGAAATAGGACAGAAGTGAGAAAAAACACGCAAAATATAAATAAGAAGAATAATAACCACACACTGAGACAATGGGGATGTTCTATCAGGAACTCACCAAGGCCAGCTGGCCTGAATCTGAAAAAGCCTGGGATAAAACCGGATTCGCTGAACATAGTGGACAATGAGGACTACCGAGAACTCAAGAACAATGGCAATGGGTTTTTGATGCTACTGCACGAACTGGCTTTGTGGGAGCTTAGGCAATTTGGATGCTCACCTTACTAGACCTGGATGGAGGTGGGAGGTCCTTGGACTTCCCTCAGGGCAGCGAAACCTGATTGCTCTTTGGGCTAACGGAGGGAGGGGGACTTGATTGGGGAAGGGGGAGGGAAATGGGAGGCGGTGGCAGGGAAGAGTCAGAAATTTTAATAAATAAATAAATAAATAAATAAATAAATAAATAAATAAATAAAAGAATAATAACCATTTAGGACACAGAATGTGATAAAGTAATGATTGATTATTCCTAATTCTTCACTTGGGTAATCTCAAATACATGCATACATACATGCATACACACATATGTACATAGATACACACACACACACACTGATATTTCATCTTTTTGGTGACCTGAAGAGATGGCTCACTGGTTTGAAGCACTTGTTGCTCTTGCAGGAGACCAGCGTTTGAGTCTAAGACCCCACATGATGCCTCACTGCCATCTGTAACTCCAGTTCCAGGTGTTCCGATGCCCTCTTTGATCTCTGCAGACATTGGAGATATGTGAGGCATATACATCTAGGTAGACAAAACATCCATATGCGTAAAGAATATAAAAATTACATTTTTCATGCTGCCCCATCACAAATAATGATCTACAAAAAAATTGCAAGTGTGTTTGACTTGCAAATCTGTGAGTGCAGAGGTAGTGTAATGATACTGTGCCCTAATCCCAGCTTTCTTAAAGAGAACCCACCACACACTGCTGAGGAAAAGGCTCACAACCTTCACCATGAAACTCAGCTCCTGACAGTTCACTAAACAGCTTTCTTGAAAATAAAATTTCTTCAATAAAATAATTAATGGAGAGTGTCTATTTTAGCTTAATCTACAAAATGGAAATACATATCATAAATAAATAAATATATATATGGCATATGGATTGGTTGTAAAAGAACAGAACCTGTCTCGTAAGACAACTCCACAATCTCTGACATGTAAATTTTTATAGAATAATTCTACATAAAGTTTTAGATATTTATTTTGTATTGCTGTGATTCTTTGTCTTTCAAATCTCAATTCTGAATAAAATTTAATTAGAAATACCTATTCAAAAATAAAATCTACAAATTTGAGAATGAAACTTGAACTAGTCATACTATAAAAAGTAAAAAAGCTGAGAGTTCCATATTACTAAATATTTTATTATAATAATTAACATTCATTTAATGTACAATATTCTGGATTAAGATGTCATAACAAAGTCAAATCTATGTAGACAGTTAATATGTTAAAGTGCTAAAATTAGTCTTTATGTGACATATATTTCAAAACACATGGTTTGTGATAATACATTCTGCTATATGTACCAAATATAAAAATTAAATAATTTGAAATAATAAATTAAGATAACTTATCTGTGAAAATCAAATATTTTAAGAGTAATAAATACTCTGTTCAGTTCAGTACCCCATTTTTAATTAATTAATTAATTCTAAATAATTTTAAAGTCTAGTTTCCTGAGTTCTATATATATTTTGGAGATCAGGCCTTTGTCTGATGCGTCGTTGGTGAAGATCTTCTCCCATTCAGTAGGTTGCCTTTTTGTCTTAATGACAGTGTCCTTTGCTTCTCAGTTTCAGGAGGTCCCATTTATTCATTGTTGCTCTTATTGTCTGTGCTGTATAACTGGGGTTATACATAGGAAGTGGTCTCCTGTGCCCATGTGTTGGAGACTACTTTCCACTTTCTCTTCTATCAGGTTCAGTGTGGTCAGATTTATATTGAGGTCTTCAATCCATTTGGACTTGAGTTTTGTGCATGGTGATAGATACGGATCTATTTTCATTCTTCTACAGGGAGCACTGGACTGAGCTCCCAAGGTCCAGATGAAGAGCAGAAGGAGGGAGAACATGAGCAAGGAAGTCAGGACTGCGAGGAGTGCATCCATCCACGGAGACGGTGGGACTGATATAATGGGAGCTCACCAAGGCCAGCTGGACTGGGACTGAAGGAGCATATGATCAAACCAGAGTCTCTTAATGTGGCTGACAATGGGGGCTAACTGTGAAGCCAATGATAATGGCACTGGAATTTGATTCTACTGCATGTACCGGCTTTTTGGGACCCTAGTCTATTTTGATGCATACCTTCCTAGACCTGGATGGAGGGCAGGGGCCTTGGAATTCCCACAGGGCAGGACACCCTAACTTCTCTTAGGACTGAAGAGGGAAGGGGAATGGAGGGAGTGGGAAGGAAATGGGAGGAGGTGGAAATTTTTAATAAATAAATAAATTAATTAAAAATAAAATAAGAGTAATGGATATTTTCCTAAAATTAACATCATTGTAAGAACAATACTTGGAAATCCTAAAACTTTTCATTTATGAATTAATATGACTTTCAAAAACTAAGATTTGGTAGTACAAATTTTCAAAAGCATAATATTAAAAGTATCTGAGGAAATATGTCATGTACAATTAATTGTCCTGATTAAAATTTTATACTTCTCCTCTCTTTAATTTAATTTTTTTTTAAATCAGGGAAATTTGGTACATGAGTTAATTTGTATTACAATTTTCTAACTATACTTTTTCATAATTTTGTGGGTCATTTTAATTTTTTGGGTTTTGTTTTGTTTTTGTTTTTTGAGACAGGGTTTCTCTGTAGCGTTGGAACCTATACTAAACCTAGTTCTTGTAGACCAGGCTGGCTTCGAACTCACAGGGATCCAACTGCCTCTGCCTCCTGAGTGCTGCACCACCACCACCCAGCTTAATTTTGTTTGGATAATATTCACATTACCAGTTCTTCCCTATCCACCCAACATGTGGGCTTTATTTATTTATTTATTTATTTATTTATTTATTTATTTATTTATTTTTATCTTCTGGACCAGTACTGCCAAATGTTACTAGATTTGTGTCTTCCTCTGGAAAGTGGTAAACTTACCAGGTGCCACACTCTTAAAGAAACATGCTTTCTGTCTCTGTCTCTCTGTCTTTTGCGTCTCTGTGTCTCTGTTTTTCTGTCTGTCTCTAAAGCACAGTTAATGACGCCCAGTATATTCATGGCTAGGGGTTCAATTGTGTCTATTCTCCAACTTGAATTTGGTTTGGTTTGGACTTGCTCAGGTTTTATACAGGCTGCCTCAAATGTTCTGTGTTTATTTATATGCAAAGCTGCCCTGTTGTATACAGAAGACAATCCTGCAGTTATCCACTACATCTGGCTCTTACATTCTTTCTTCTCCCTCTTCTACAATTATTCCTGAGCCTTGCAGAAGAGGGCTGGATACATAGTCTCTTTAGAAATGAACATCCTACCCATCTCATTATCTGTGACTTGACCCGTTATCTTTTGAGTCTATTTAATAGTACTATTTTAATAGTACTCTACTAAAACAAGAATGTTTCTAACCGCTTACCAAAAAAATCACCAGGACTAGAGCGGTAGCCCAGCGTACAAAGTACTTTCTACACAAAACTGACTGACTTTCTCAGAACCTACACAAAGGCGGATGAGGAGCATGCATCTGTGATTCTAGCATGCCTAAGGGCAAGATAAAAGAAAAAGATAGGGCCATACCTAGAAAATTAAGGGCTAACAACCTAGAGCAGTAAATTAGACCTCACCCCAAACAAGATAATAAGAAGTTACTGACCACTGACAATGGAGGTTAACTTCTGTATTCCATATGGATGCTAGGACAAGCAAGTATCTCTCTCTCTCTCTCTCTATCTCTCTCTCTCTCTCTCTCTCTCTCACACACACACACACACACACACACACATCAGACATAGGCAACCACATACACAGGAACATGAAACAAACAAATTATGTTTAAACACACTTAAAAATTACCAAAAAATAATGGTATAACGGAGAAATGGCATTCATATTTGTTTCAATGATATTGAAGTAATTTTTAAGTTTTCATCTAATTTTTATTCATTTTCTGTACAATAAAGATAAAATTTTTAAAAGAACAAGTAGATTTTCCTATAAAATGTAATATATTTATAGTGAAATCAATTCAAATAATTGTAATTCACGCAGGTGTTCTTAAATCTCATCAGAGAAGTAGAAGAAACTGTAGATTCTGCAGAGAGGAAATTGAGTAAGAAAAATTGAAATTTAAAAAAATCATACTCATTTTTCAAATAAACCACATATTTCCAAAAAGCTGAATATTTAGACTCAATTTAATTTACTCAGAATAGCATTTATTTCTTGATTCCAGCTTATGAAATAAAATCATTTTCATAAAATTAGTCTGATTTCCATGAATTCAGTGTTTATTATTTTCATTTATTGCATTCATGTTGAATGCAGTTTACTTTCTACTGGTTCAAGCCATTTGTATGCACATTTTCAAAGCTGCACTTTTTTAAGCACTTCTCCCTGTTTACTATCTGGGGCTTATTACCTGTCATAACGATATTCAAGAATTCAAGAAGATCACACATCTGTGTTTTCATTATTTTTAATCCATCTACCGAATGTCATAAGATTCAGTTAAATTTGTAAAACAAACAAAGTATAACTTTTCAGAAACATAAAGAGGGTTATTAACATCTTGCTTAATTTCAATGCTCACATAATGATAGTAACTGTTCCCCTTCTGCCTGTCACAAAGTATATTTATTACAGTAATCTGAAGCAAAGATTTTTATGCATTTTCTATACTTTCATCCTTACAGAGATATAACATACATGGTTTTATAAAAATTGGAAATTTTGATTCAGTAAGAAAGTGGGAAGTCTGTCCTTAACCACAGCTGCAATTCCACACTTCTCTGACTATATTCAAATATGCACTGATACAAGCAAACCAGTGGATTCATTTTATTTCTATGACTCTCTCTGTCTTTGTCTCTGTCTCTTCTCTCTCTCTCTCTCTCTCTCTCTCTCTCTCTCTCTCTCTCTCTCTCTCTGTGTGTGTGTGTGTGTGTGTGTGTGTGTGTGTGTACATACATATGAAGGAGTTGTATGTGTTCCCTTAATATTCAGGTAAACAGAACTACTAAGGGTATCTATGAGAAATATTTCGGTGAACTCCATTTATAACAAAATATCATTGTGTTACCATTATTGCTATCACTAATGTAGGCTCCAAACTAAGAGAGAGAAAATATTCTAGAATTTCATACAAAGAATTAGTCAGTAGCTGATGTATTAGTAACTTTCCTATTGCTATTGTAAAACACCATGGCCGAAAGCATATTATGGAAGAAAGAGTTTGTTTGGCACAGTGTTCCAGAGGAGTAAGTGTCCATCAGGACTGAGAAAGACAGCAGCAAGCAGTAGGCGTGCCAGCAGGAGAAGGAAGCTGAGAGATCATGTCTTCAACCAGATACATAAAGTAGTGAGAAGGCTGAAGTAGAAGGAGGCTATGGGCTCCAGTAATGTCCATCCTCCATCAAGGCTGCTCCTTCTTCCCAGAAAACAACAATGTCACTAAGTGGGGACCAAGTGTTCAAATATGTGAACCTATGGGAGACATTTCTCATTCAAACTACCACACTCTACTCCTGACCTATAGGCTCTTGGCCGTATAGTAGCACGAAATGCATTTAGTTAAACTTCAACAACTGCCACACTCCTACAGAGTCTCAACACTATCAAAAATTTAAAAGACTGTCATGTCTTTGCTCAAGGCAAGCTCTTACCTGCTACCCCTTGTGAAATCCAAAGTAAATTACATTCTTCTAACAAAGGGGCAAAAGGTACATTGCCAATCTGAAAATCAAGAAATAGGGATATGACATTCATTTACTTATTTTGTGTATGTGTGTAATGTTCAGTTACTGCGTGCAGAATGAATGATATATTAATTATCATGGTAAACAATTATTATAGATCTGTGAAGTTCACATTTTAAAAATATGACAGATTTAGGATACACATTAGTTAAATAGTAGTTGCTAGCACATTCGGAGTCTCAAAATGTAGTTCTTTATTCAAGTATGATAAGGAATACTTTATTGACTTTCATATCATACAGATTATTATAATCATTATCTCTGGAAGTTTTGGAAATTAATGTATTCAAATTCTGTGTTAACTTTGTAGTTTTCTCAACTCAATTTTAGTAATGAAAATTAAGCACCTGATGAACAAACTGTCTCTATAAAAATGTTATTAATAATTATTTAAACTTAAAAGAACAGAAAAAAATTTCTTAGATATTAGACAATTAACTTATAGAAGACAATGTAGTTATGTTTGTTTCTGATAAACCAATGACATTTATTAAATAATACATAATATTTTTGCATTGAGGTCATATAGTAATTTAAAAATTTAACTAGTGTTAAAATATTTTGTCAAATGCTAAAAACCTTTCCTCTAGAAAGTAAAACCATATTTTTTATGTTGAATCATTCACTATTTTCTTTCGCTTGTGTGAGAGAATAAGTTCCTGCATTTTACATTTTTAACGTTTTTCAACATGTTGTAAATATAATACCTAAAACACAAATTTAAATAATGTGACCCTTATCAGAAATGAGAACACAGTTTTACTTTTTAAAGTAATGGTTTAAAAGCAAATTTGTGTTTCAAGAAAATAAACCTTAAAGGTTTTGTGCTTGTTTGCTTGTTGGTTTTTGCATTACATGATTGTTTTCTCGGTTATGCAATGCATCCCTATAGCTGCTTCCCATCCCTCCACTCCTCCCAGTCACCCCCTTTCGTCACCTCCCCTCTCCCTTAGATTCACCCCCACATCTTCCCCTAGAAAAGAGCAGGTCTCCCAGGGACATCAACAAGATACAATAAGACCACATGCAAACCCTTACATCAAGGCTGGGTGAGGCAACCCACTAGGAGAAGAAGGATCCCAAGGGCAAGCCAAAGACACCGCTACTCCCACCGTCAAGAATTCCTACAAAATATCAAGCCAACAACCACAACACATATACAAAGGACTTAGTACTGATTCATGCAGGCTCCGTGATTGCTGTAGAAATCACTCAGCCCTCATAGGCTAGGCTCACTATCAAAATATAAGTAAAACCATAGTAAGTAAAAAATAAGTATTTTACTACTTTACACAGTAAACCACAATTATAGGGAATTGGAAAGAATATGAAACAATGCAGACAGAAAATAAAAATATTTCAGTACTGCACAAGGAAAGAAAAATGCTACAAAGCAAAGAATAGTTAACTAAAACTATTTCTTTGTCATAATTGCAAATGTTAGGATTAACCTGATGTTCCTCCTGAATTTGAATGAGCAGCATCCTCTACTTAGCTGCATGTAGGGTCAAGGGATTGTAGCCTAAATGACAGGAAGTTGCTGCTACTTTAAGTGAGCCAATGAATTTTACAAGTTGCTTTATTATTAGCTTTTTATTTTAGATAGAGGCTGCTAGAGGAATGTAAAAGGAGCCCACCCAAATAAGGAAGTCATAAGCATACCCTTTTACTAGGTGACTTAGATAGAATTCATTTTGCCGGTATAATTCTAAATTTTCTACCTGAAGTCTTTAGATTTAACATTATTTCAAATGGGATATATGATCTTTAACTAAGCCTTCTCATGGATGTGCCCACGTCTGTATTCTTGTATGAATATGTATGAGTTTACCCAGTTAGCCTCCCATTCCTCACTCACCACTCTACAAAATCAGTAAGTTGAGGGGCAAAGGGGCAAAGGGCTTCTCTGAAATGAGGAAAACTACGTAAACACTCAGGAGACTGTTTTCGTAGAGTATCCTAGCCTCATGTAGCGTGAAAGAAATGCAGTAAGTTTTGACATGTATGGCTTTAGCCAGAGATGCACAGACAGGACAGCCTCGGTCTCACCCAGACAGAATAATGACAAAGAGGTTCATTAGTTTGTCATCATTTCAGACATGATTGGAGGGTCATATGGTAAGCTACGTTCTTTAAGTCTAAAGAAATGTTAGTGTTTAAGGCTTTATTATAAATAAATTATTACTATAGATACTTGTATAATATATCCTGATTACTGTTTCCCTCTCTCTGCCTCTCCCTCTATTCTTTCCCATCTCCTTCCCATCCAGAGCCATCTGCTTTTGATCTCGGATTACAAAAAAAATAGGAATTTGAGGAAGAATAATAAGATAAAATATTATATAATAATATAAAACAAAAGCAAACACATCAGAACAGGACAAAACAAATCAAAAGAAGGAAAAGAGCCCAAAAAAAGGCACAAACATCAGATACTGGAGCAGAGACTCATCATTTGTACATTAAAGAATGCCATAAAAACACAAAACTGGATGCCCTGATATTTATCCAAAGACCTTTAATATTAAAAAAGAAGAGATTAATAAATTAATAAATAGATAGATAAACATAAAGTTTTAAAGGGAAAGAAAGAAAAAGAAAAGACCCTTATAGGACATTATGAGAAAAGGAACTTCCAAAAATATATTTGAGTTTGTTCTCTGTGGGCCATCTCCTGAATATGCAGCCTGTCTTAAGAGCTATGGGTTTCTTCCCCAATGAGATTTCTTTGGAGAAAATTAAATTTTCATATGCAAGTGGTTATCAGTTGGTGACAGTTTCCTGGTTAGGAATGGGAGCATATGTTCACTTCTTCTTTCTGCTGTAGGATACCATCAAGTGAAGACCTATGCAGGTCCTGGTCATGTTAGCCTTAGTCTCAATGAGTTTATACGTGTTCATTGAGGTCATTGAGTCTCAATGACGTCATTGGTCCTGCTCTGTATAGAAGACCTTGTTTCTTTTGGGTACTCCATTTTCTTAGGCTCTTATATTTTTTATGCCTCCTTTTCCACAGAGTTCCCTGAGCCCTAAGTGGAAGGATTTGATGGAGACATCCCATTTAGGGATGAGTGTTCCAAGGTCTATAACTCTGTAAATTGTCTGGCTGTGGGTCTCTATTTGTTCCTACCTGCTACAGGAAGAAGTTTCTCACATTATGACTGAGCGAGGGACTGATCTTTAAGTATACCAGAATGTCATTAGGAGTCACTTTGCTTCACGTTTCTTTGGTAGAACAGTACTAATTGTGTTTACTGTGGCTTTCGGGGCTATCTAGTCTCAGTTTCCCAGTCATTCGAGCATTGTACGGTATGGGTTCCATATAATGGAGTGGGCCATAAGTGAAATCAGATGTTGATTGGTTAATCCCACAAGCTTGAGGCACCGCTGCACTAGTATGTCTTATAGACAGGGGACCATCATTGATTAAAAGGTTTTTTTTTTGTTGGGATAGTATTTAGCTTTTTTCCTTTGGTAGTATGCAGAGTAGCTCGGGTATCAAAATCATTAGCCAATAGAGACTTTTTTGTCCCAAACATGTCAGAAGTTTTAATCACGACAGTTTACAAATCAACACAGTAAAACTACAAGTTACAAGTACAATAGTAAAATGTCGATCTTAATTTCATGAATAATCCTCACTTAAATGTATTCATCCACAATGTTTCTCAGTGGGCTAGTGGTCACACCCAGCCTGAGAGCCTGCCAGAGCTTTGAATGCTTTTCCCCCCTGAGCCTGTTTTTTTCTTTGAGCTGCATAGGTTTTAAACTAGGGACTCGCATGTTACTCTGTGTGATAATGACAACAGATGCACACTGTTCTTGATTTCATTTTCATTTTCTTTTTGTTTGTTTCTCTCCTAGTTTATCTTTTAGAGAAAGAAGATCTCTCTAGGTTTCCCATGTTTGCTGGGACCTCAAACTTAGAGTCCTTTTACCTTACACTCCTCAGCAAATCTCATAGGCCTTGGCCACTATGACCAATTTAAGTACTTGCAAAACAAACAAATGAGGTGCTTTGTTCTAAAATGATTGTGAAACTGCAGAGCAGTGTAAACAGTCAACTGCTATGAACTTTCAACAAAGCACAGAACATGTCTGACTCATGATGAGAAATGAATATGCCATTTCAGCTTTATAGAATTTCTGTGACTAGAGTGGATGTGTTTATGCGATTTTATCCCTCCACTCACTCAGAACAAAAAAAAATGAAGTTCAGGTCAGAGTAAAATCAATATAAGCTATTCCTTCTAATTTGTGTTGAGGTACTGAATCTCGAAGACCTTCACTGATCATTTAGTCACAGAAAGGTATAATTTACTGAAGTTCTCAATGATAAATCAGTAACTATGCAGGTGAGACCACACAAAAATGATGCAGAAGCTGCCCGAAAGGAAACAATTTTTATTTCATGTGATTACTAATTACCAAATAAAAGAAATAATAACAACTGTTCCTTATCATGCTTAATTATGGATTATTTATGTTTGTTTTCCTCACAGAGCAGCACTTTCTGCTGCTCACCCAGCTGTTTCTACACACCTAGGATCCCTAGACTCAGGTTTATAAATGTTCTCAAAGACCAATTTGTACTAAATATGCAGAGTAGAAAACAGAAAGTGGGTGGGGTGGAGCATTTGCATGAAGAATTCAGAATGGCTCTGAAGGCAGCCTTTCCAAACCCACGTTTATCTCCCTCACTGGAGTGCTGAAACGGCTGCATTTGTTACAAACGACCGTGAAGAATTATCTACTAATTTATAATATCCATAGTGGGAATATATTAAGAATATCCTCCAACACCAAAAAGAAAAAGCTTGTGTAAGTCAGGGAACCTGGATAGTTCTTTCTGATAATGAATAATCTGTACCTTTGCGTCTGTCTGAAACAGGACTTCTTTATCAAGCACACCCTTCCAGATTCTCAGTCACAGAGCACACCGGCCTCAAGACTGAACTGGAAAATTTTTAGCCATCTTCAGCTTTTGCCCCTCCATATTCTATGGTTAGAGCTAGAAAATACACTACAGAGAAAGCAAACAAATGCAGCCATTAATAACGTAACACATTTTAGAGTAGCATGGCCACGTATTCTGATTCACCAATTTTCACTTCTCCCAGCATCCTAACAAGCACATTACTCTTGTCTATGATATAAGCGGCATGGTTTGCATGGTAAATTAGGAATTCTAGAAAGACAAAAGAAGCCTTCGGGAAATTAGGTTATTTGCTTCAACATACTATTTTCTAAAATATATGTGGAGAGATTGTAAGGGCATATTTAAACAAGCCAAACTGTATGACACACTCAAATGAGTGTTACTATTTCAATTATCATACTGTAATACCATGCTGGAAGCAGCAAGGAGATCAAATGACAGATTGCATTCTTCACTCTCCTGCTCAAACTTTTTGTGAGTTCTTAAAAAGGAACCTTGGTTTCAATTTGTAAGATATAAAACTCAGGTTCTATTTTTTTAGGTGTCCATACTATTATCCTTCCACTATTTCCAAATCTACTGTTTATTTGTTTATTTTCTTCCATCTACCAATTTGTCATGAAAAATATTTCTTTATTTAAAATATAAGGATATGTGCATAATATGCATACATTTCAACATAATTTTCTCAGAATATGAACACAAGAATTTAAAATGTTTATATCATCCATAGGAGGAAATTTTGGAATCATAATTTATAGAGGCATAATGTCTTATGTGGTCATGAATAATTGTCTCTATACACATTAATTAGTTTTTACTTACACAACATTATCATACAGCTAATTGTTCACTATTGAGTATGAATTTTATTTTTTAGTGACATTATTTTCATAAAGATGAAATTTCAGTAGGACAGATAATTGAAACACTCATATATCAAATTGATACGCCCTAGGGTTTCAGAGTTGTGAAGAAGGAAGCTCAAGACAAGTGTCTCATATACTTGTAGTTTTGTTGTTGTTGTTATGTCTTTTGCTGACAAAACCTTTCCTAGTGCCTGGAATGTGGCCCTCACTCTCCCTATCCACCTCTTGACGTCTGAAATAGTTCCCACCTTTAAATTGAAGTTTACTCCCAGATATCCAAAACTGACTGTTTGCTTGAGGTTCTGATTCTTTACTACAATGTTAAAATCCTTATGTGTCCTTCCCATGTGTTATATCTCGGTCTTCTCAATGTTTGCCTCCATACCAAGGTTTTCACTTACTTCCACCACTCTATTTACTGCAGTTCATTAGGACTTTCAGCAAGTAGTGCTGTATCGTCAGGGAAACGCAAGTTACTGATTTGCACATCACCTATCTGCATGCCTATCTCCTCATCCTCCAGAGCTGTTGCTATTATTAATTCCAGAAATATATTAAAGAGTAGTGGTGAGAGAAAACATTCCTACACTTGCTTCTCAGGATAGCGGCTGAATTTGTTTGAGATGCCATGTCTTTAGGGATTCTAGGCATCACACAAAGAGTTAGGCTGCATTACGATGACAGTATGAAACATCTCCATCTACAGAAGATAGAGGCAATGGTGCTTGAGATACTTCAGCCATGTTTTGAGAATGAATGACAGCAGATAACCGAAGATAGCACTGCTTGGAGGAGTGCATAGGATAAGGCAAAGAGAAAGGTCCATAAAACACTAGATGGACAACATTTTAAAAAAAAAAAAGCTGTAGAATCTTTGGTTTGACAATAACACAATCATCTTGGACTGCCCAGAATAGGAGCAACTGGAGAGCTGCCATAAATAGGCTGCCTGTGCATATTTAAGCATTGCCAGGGCAAACTTGACTGAAGTTTTCTGTCCTGCCCGCTCCTGCAGTCATTAAGTCCCAAAGAATCACACAGAGGTCTACATTAGTTATAAACTGATTGGCCCTTTAGCTCAGGCTTCTTATTTACTAATTCTTATAATTTACGTTATCCCATAATTCTTGTCTGAGTTAGCCATGTGGCTCTGTATCTTTTTTGGCAAGGCGGTTACATCTTGCTTCCTCTGTGGCACAGTCACAACTGCAGAATGCACTTCCCTCTTCCCAGAACTCTCATTGCCACATTTCAACTTTTTGCCTTGTCACCCCACCTATACTTTCTGCCTGGCTACTGGCCAATCAGCATTTACTTAAAATATAAGTGACAGGGTACAGACCATTATCCCACAGCAGGACATAAATGAATGATGATGAATAAATGAGTGGACACTGATGGGTAAACTCAAATCTAGAGTATGTACCATCTGCACTGTTACACAGAGCCTTTCTGTGAGGGGCTACCCTATAGCAGCATCCAATTTCTGGATATCAGGAGAATATATTAATTAGTCTGACTTGAAACCAAGATTAGAGTCCTGCTTTACCTCCATTGAAGGGTATTAAGGAATCTTCACTGACATTAAGGAGGTAACTGTGGTGTGAAACAAGGACATGAGAAGTAAGGTCACTCTCCTTGTGACTTGGAATTTAAAGTTTTTATTAAATCACAAAACAATTCAAATAGCAAATGCTTGTAAAGACTGGATAGCATGAATACATTTTAAAAAGATGTATTTAAGATGCCAGACTGTTTATTGGGAAAACACTACCAAAATTACAGAAAGTTTTAAAAAAACTTTACTTATTTTATACATTAATATTAAAGAAACAAAAACTTTTATTTTCTACTTGATGTTAACATTTTTTAGCTATTCAGGAGTATTTAAATAATTTATTTGAACATGGTAAATAGAAAATTATCAAGAAAAGTTAAAAGGTATACAGTTAGATCCAAGGAACAGTAGTTCTTTATTTTATAGGTAGAAGCAGGCATAAAACACAAGAAGGGCAAATACCAATTTTTGAGTATGATATATACTATTGAAAAGAAAGATTCTGTAGCTTACTGTATTCATAAAAATTACTCTAAAACTCAAGTAATACAATGAAATTAAAACGTAAATATGGTAAACATAAGAAAAACATACAGCTATTCTTACAGATTTGAGATTGCAAAAAATAATTTTTTTTGAACTCAGGTCCTCTGGAAAAAAATAATTTTTTTAAATCTCTATGAAAAGTTAACCAGAAACAAAAAAATTATGCATAATTGTGTTGTCTATAAGACAGTGTTTTATTGCCCCAAAATAGTAAGTTTTACAGTCAGGTATGGTGACACATCCTTTTAATTCCAGTACTATGGAGGGAGATGCAGGTATATTTCTGTGCATTTGAAGCCAGTCGAGTTCCAGGCTAACAAGGTCTACCTAAAAAGACTATACCAAAAAAAAGTGTATTTTGAGTATCAAATGTCAAGGAAATGTTATTCCTACAATGAATAAGGCCAAAACAATTGCCCAGCTATGTGAAAGAAAAGAAAAGCAAACAAACCAATACAGAACACCCGAGGTCGTAGTTCACACTTTAGAAAAAACTAAACGCATCACTGAAACAGAATTATCTTTCAAAAGAATATAGAGAAAAATTATGATCCGTACAAGAAATATTATTAAAAGAAAAACTGATAAGTTGTATTTCATCAAAGCTAAAAACTTTGTTCTACAAAAGATATTTACAAGATTGAAAAGAGAGGCAATAAACTAAGAGAGAATATTAGTAAAAGCATGTTTGAGGAAAACCTGGTATTAAAAAAGTAAAGGATCTTCTGGAGGCATTACCATCCCTGACTTCAAACTCTATTACAGAGC
The DNA here is from genome assembly GCA_025134845.1 of Neodon shergylaensis. NCBI lineage: Eukaryota > Metazoa > Chordata > Mammalia > Rodentia > Cricetidae > Neodon > Neodon shergylaensis. The sequence continues at coordinate 410,347 of JABTXL010001118.1, read as the reverse complement.
TAGAGTAATGAAAACAGTGTGGTACTGGCATAAAATCAGAGAAATCGACCAATGGAATCATATAGAAGACCCGGATTTTAACCCACAAACCTATGAACACCTGATTTTTGATAAAGGAGCTAAAAGTATACAATGGAAGAAAGAGAGCATCTTCAACAAATGGTGCTGGCACAACTGGATGTCAACCTGTAGAAGAATGAAAATAGACCCATATCTATCACCATGCATAAAACTCAAGTCCAAATGGATCAAAGACCTTAATATCAGTCTGAACACACTGAACCTGATAGAAGAGAAAGTGGGAAGTACCCTACAACAGATGGGTACAGGAGATAGCTTCCTATCTATAACCCCAGCAGCACAGACATTAAGGGCAACCTTGAATAAATGGGACCTCCTAAAAAATGAGAAGCTTCTGTAAAGCAAAGGACACTGTCACTAAGACAAAAAGGCAACCTACTGACTGGGAGAAGATCTTCACCAACCCCGTAACAGACAAAGGTCTGATCTCCAAAATATATAGAGAACTCAAGAAACTAGACTTTAAAATGCTAATTAACCCAATTAAAAAATGGGGCACTGAACTGAACAGAGAATTCTCAACAGAAGAAGTTCAAATGGCCAAAAGACACTTAAGGTCATGCTCAACCTCCTTAGCAATCAGGGAAATGTAAATCAAAACAACTTTGAGATATCATCTTACACCTGTCAGAATGGCTAAAATCAAAAACACCAATGATAGCCTTTGCTGGAGAGGTTGTGGAGAAAGGGGCACACTCATCCATTGCTGGTGGGAATGCAAACTTGTGCAACCACTTTGGAAATCAGTGTGGTGGTTTCTCAGGAAATTCCGGATCAACCTACCCCTGGACCCAGCAATACCACTCTTGGGAATATACCCAAGAGATGCCCTATCATATGACAAAAGCATTTGTTCAACTATGTTCATAGCAGTATTATTTGTAATAGCCAAAACTTGGAAACAACAGAGATGTCCTTCAAAATTCAAAAGAAATAAGGAAGTACAATTATGTTGGAAAATATAACTGAATTCTAAACATGCTTATCCAAAGTATAAAGTCTGAAAATACAGTGTTAATTAATAGGAGGAGAGTAAACTTCCCTGTTGGGAAGAGCACAAGTTAGTGCACTGGTTTTGGAGAGGTTTTAGCCAAAGGCAATGTAGCTGCAGTGAAGATCAGGTAAAACTCTCCTGATGTGTTTGTGCTCATGATTGTCAGAGAGTAGGGAAGACAATATCATACAAAGAATTGACAAAAGAAACTGACAGTTACAGATGAAGGAATTTTGTGCACTATGTATAAAGTTGAAGTCATGAACAAAATTATCTTCTTGCAATACCGACAAAACATATCATGGGATCCATCATGACACAAGGTGGAGAAAAACAGCATATTCTGTAACATGGAGCTCTGTTTTCACAAATATTATTACCGAAAGTCACTTCAATGACATCAGTAATATTCTTCACATGGGTCAAGGGGGAGAAAAAAACTATGGAAAGAAAAATGAGGAAAAACAAATAAACATGAATGCAATAATTTTTCTGTTTCTGTGAGAAATATCCAGTTCAGACTACAGTGGACCTATTAATTGTTTGGGTAATGTGGATATTAGCTTTTCTGATTCTATAATTTTGGAATTTTGTGTATTTAAATTGTGTCAATTTAAATTTTACTCAACTGCATTTTATAACACTCATTGTAGTGGTCTTTTATTATTTCATTAAATATATCCCCACTAATTTTAGGACCTGTTTGGATTATAGCTTTTGGGATAGAGTTTTTCTTGTTATTTCTTTCTCAGTAAATTCATTATTGGTATGTAAACATGTTACTGAATTTTGCATGCCAATTTTTTTCCCAAAATTTTACTGAGTTTGTGTATCATATCAAATACAATCTTTAGATTTTTCTCCAGATATAATCTTAACACATATAAAAATGGATAATTTGACTTCCTACTCTTGGATTTGGAGGTGCTTTATTTTTTCTTCCCTAATTGCTGCAGCTAAACTTCTAGCCATGCAAGAAATAAAGCACTAAAAATAGACATCTTGTCTCCCTTCAAATTGTGAAATGTCATCAAATGCTTAGTTCGATTTTTTCACATGATCTTCCAAGGTAAATATGCAAAAATAAAAAAGCATAGTAAAAAGGCATGTTCATGTGTTCCATATTTGTTTGTTTACTCACAATAGTAAAGATAACACAGCCTACAGGTTCATGAAAAGATAATGAATGAATGAATAAAGAAAGAAAATGTATGTTTATCCAAAAGAATGCTATATAGCTATAAAGGAGAGAAAATTTCATTACTTGCTATGTGGTAGCTTGAACTATAGGATATATGTCTAGAAGCAGTGTAGAGACTGAAGTATAGTAACTAGAAGTTACAAATGGTTATGTAATGGCAGAACACAGATAATAGATTAGACTATACTATTTCACATTGTGTGTATGTGTTAAAATACCAATTAAATCCCAAACAATGTGTAAAATTAACATATTTCAATCAAAAATACAATAAGCCATTTTAACTATTAATATAGCTGTGATAATATGTGATGAACTTTAAATTAAATTGACCCATTTAAATTATTTTAATAGAAAATAAAAAATAATAAGGTTTCTTCGATGATGACATAACAGTTTCTCTTGAAAGGAATCTCCCAAGCAGAAAGCAAAGCACAGTATCTATCCACACATGCCACACATACTAAGAGATAGTTTGTAAATCCAATGTGAAGAAAACGTTCATAATTAGGAAGACTGTGTTCTTGGAATAATAAAATAAAAACTGAAAATTGGTGTCCTTGTGAAAGAGAGAGGAGAGTGGGCTTGGAATCAAAGTGGAGACTGTTACAGTTTCTCTGTATGGTCTACTATTATTGGAGCACTGAGCCATGTTCCTGTTCAGAAGTGAGTCCTGTCCTTTCCGCAATAGGATCACCACAATTCAGTGGTTCTTGCCATCTCTCTGTTACCTTCATGTGCTGAGAAGTTGGAAGGCTCTGTATTTGCTGACTGTTGGACAGTATTAAAAGTCAGTTCCTGAAGCTTGGAATAAAAGCCATACTCATGAAGAATGAAGCAAGAACTGCCCGTAGCTCTTAGGAACCAAAGTGGTAAGATGGGAATGGAATATTAGCTACCACACATGCCACTCAGACTGGATGACTCAGCACATTGATATTTTTTTTATTTCCTATACATTTTCGTATAGAGGAGCTTTTTTTGATGATTTAATACCATTTTTCCATCCCAAGAAGATCATAAAGCTTGCTAAAAGACAGATTAAGGATCAACACAAATATACATGGAAAAAAGTAAGAGTGTATCTTCATTCATTAGAGTTCTTAGAGATGCAAATTCGGGAAACCAGAGAAATGTAAATAGTTTCACAGTAAAGAAAATGTCTGTGTTCTATACTAAGTGGAATTTGGGGGAAATAAAACTGAAACAAATATACAGCCAAATTAAGAAAAATTAACAAAAACATCATTTTCTTCATACCCCACTCTTTTTACCTTCTTTTGGATCTAAGGCAGTGTAGGAGAATATAAATTACTCTATCACCTGTAAAACACAACCGATAATAGAAAAGTCAATATAGCAAGACTTTTCTGCTAGGAAAGGGAAATCTCAGAGACATATTGTTAGGATTCAGGCATTATGCACCCAGATGGTACCCTGGCCAGTCCACTCACTACTTAGTCTCTATGTAGACGCAAAAGGTCCGTTTAGAGACAAGCTGTGTCCATTCCTGCTCTCCTTCCCGCAGTTCCTCTGGAGGGGCTGGCAGGACTTTTCCTGTCTCTCTCTTGTTCTCTTTTCTGTCTCTGTCTCTTTCTCTTCTCTTCCCTTCTCTCCCTTCCCTTTCTCCACGTCCTCCCCACCCCTAATAAGTCTTTCCACAGCTGACTGGCTGTGTTTGTCCCTCACCCATCATGGGGCTTCCAACAAAAGTCCCACTAGTGCCATTTCCAACATTTGGTGTTAAGAGAAACTCAGCAGGCTCTCCGTTGCAGCTCCTCCTGCCTGCTGGCAGTCTGAGGAGTGTCGGAGATCTTGCAATCCTTCAATCTGGTTACTTTTTCAACTAAGGGTTGCTGGAATTCTACACCCAACATAGGCAGAGCAGTAGACCCCCCCACACACACACACACACGTACATACTTCTCTGGCCATGTTTTCTATGAATGAGGATTAATCTCGCAATCATGATTTCTCGCCTTTTGGCTCCTGTTGAAATTCCCAGTGTTGGGTAATCATGTGTCTCTAGGGCTCAAAATCCTTTGGGTCCCCCCTCCCCATATAACTATGTAGGCATACAGCTCTCACCCATTCACTCACCATGGCGCCTGGCAAGGCCATCTTGAGCTGTGGGCCATGCTGTTTCTCTGGGATGCTGGAGTTCAGAATCTGGACCTTCTCTACCTCACTCATGGAAACTGTGCCACACCCACCCCTCATAAACTAAACCATATGCCTGCTTATTAGTATCCTACATTCTGCCGTGAGCCATAATCGGAAGTGCAGCCTCTGCTCTTTTTCCTATTCTCTTTGCTTGTCTGCCTCTCTCCTGCCTCTTGTTGCCTCCCACTGTGATTAATTCACTAGACATCCCTTACTCCTTTTCAAAATGTCTCACTCTTCTGTTTGTCCTGTCTCTGCCACCATACACTCCAGGGTGGCAGTCCCTCTCTCCTGTCCAACTGCAGGCTGGCAGTGTATGCTCAAGATGTTTCCTGTCTGCTTCATGTAAGAAAGAATGTGTGAATGGTGTGGCCACACTGGTGGGATTCTGACTGTTATAAATTCATGTTTTATGTGTCCTGTATTTCTGTCTTGTTAATTGGATCTGTTTAAAATTCGCATGACTACTCTAAAAAACACATGGTTTCTCAGTATCTTGCAACATGTGGGCAGGCACCATATTGGCAAGTCAAATGAGCTAATGGCCATCTTTGCTAAGGGTGACCACGTGACCTCCACCATCTTGACTAAGGGAGCTCTTTGTCTCGTCTCACCTTTTACATACCTTTTTATTTCTAATTCCTCCTATTGACTCTGCTGCATGTGGCCGGTTTGCACAGTGATGTGCTTTTTGGCAGGGCCCACCAGAGCACCAACTTCATGCAGTAATTCTACCCACCTGTTACAGCTCTCTTTCAGCCATAACACATCTGCTTTGCCTTTCATTCAGTATTGGCAGCTGGGTCTGAAACGTGAAAGTCAGAGATGGAAAAGCAAGCTTTGTCTTACTCAGCACACACTTGTTTTTTCTCTTATTTACACAATTCTTGTTTAATATATATGCACGTATATATATATATATTTATATATATGTGTGTGTGAGTGAATATAGCTATTGTCTAGGAAAAATGCATTAAACAGTTCTAATAGACTGTTCATTGTATCTTTTTCTAGATTAAAAAAACAAGTCTCAGATACTTTAAATTGGTATTTACTTTTAAATGATGATAAAAATATATGGTTAGTTCTGTTACAACATACTGTATATGTGATTCAACTCTGTTTTAAAATATATTTTATGTACTAATAAAAATTTAAGGTTATAAAGATCTATTTCAGATTAACAAAAGCTAACATAGAGACCTCTCTGCTTGGGTCCAACTCTCCAGGCAGATTCTATACTGCAGTCATAACTTAGATATATCAATATACAGAAGTTATCAAAACCTCAGAGATCTAGAGAATATGGTATTTAAAATGTTTCATTATTAAAAATGCTTTTTGTAACAAAAACAGGTTGGCTCCATCCACCACCCCTATTTCCTTCAAAGAAGATGGATTGGCACAGAAGAGCCTCCATCAGGAGCTTGCTTCACAAGTGGCATTGGCAGCCACTGATGAAACCTACCTTTCACCTCAACTGCTCCAAGTCCTCTTCAGATCCTGGAAAACGGGACACTGAGGAATTAACTGCCTCAAGTTGCCTAGGGCAAGGTAAACTGGTCTTCCTACAAACTCCCAATCCACAGGATCTTCTGAAGCCTGGCAGGTCTCATGATAACAACAGAAGACCTGTCCTCAACCACCATGGAGGATTCCAGGGTGGCTGTCTAGGCAGCCAATCAAGTAAGTCTCTTCCATTTTTAATTATTAGTTGATATAAAAGTTATCCTTCTCAAGAACGCTGGTGCAATTTGATGTTAAGCGTTGCCAGCTTGACAGCAAGAACTAAGAATTCTCTGACCTTTGGTCAAAGTGGAGCAGACCCACCTCTATACTCAAAATACTGATTAACCACACCCTAGCTCAGGATCTCTTTTTTGTAGCCACACCTGTTGTCAACAACTTTGAGAGAACAAAAATAGGCTCAAACTCTCTGACTTTTAGTCAAGGTAGAACGGATTCACATCTGTGGGCCCTGGTAAGAGGTGCCAGGTTCCACATAGTCTGGACAGCGACACAACCAACGTGGCCAACATCCCAGATCCCCGGAAGATTTTTGATGCTCCAGATCAGCAGAGAACAGTCTTGAGGATGTGGTACTCCATCCTTCTCCCACCTGCTGTTCTCTTTAATTTACCCCACCTTTTTATAATAAGAAAAAGATGAAAATGTGAGAGTTTAGGCATTATACTGCCCCTGTCACCTGCCAAGATGCACCCAGGCAGTCCCCTGGCCAGCCCAGGGTCCTATGGCTGCTACATAGTCTTTGTGCAAAAGGTCCGTTTAAGAGAAAAACTATGCCCATTCCTGCTCTCTTTCCCCTCTGTTCCTCTGAAGGGGCAGTCAGGACTTGTCCTCTCTCTCTCTCTCTCTCTCTCTCTCTCTCTCTCTCTCTCTCTCTCCTCTTCTCTTCCTTTGTATTCTCTTTCTTTCTCTCCCTTCACTTTACCCATTCCCTCCCTTTCTTCCAATAAAATGTCCCACTTAAGTTCTATCTGCCTCAGCACACATGATTCCTTAAATGTAAGGAATTCTCTTCTCACTCAGGTAAAATCAAAAGGAGAGGAAAATGAAGAAAAAAAGGTCTCTGCAGAATTTAACAATTGTAGTGTTTAGACATTTTTAACTTGACAAAAGTTAGAAATACCTGGAATTGAGAAATTGCCCCAAAAGACTGCTCAGGAGGCAAAACTGCAGGGAATTTTCTTTGATGATTGATTTGTGAAAGCCCAGATCATTGTGTATGACTCAAAGCTGGGCAGATGGAATAAGAAAGCAGGCTAAGCTAGGGTTTGGGAGCAAGTCAGTAACGTTCTTCCCCTCTCTGTTCCTGTCTCTTCATTCGTGCCTTGAATTTCTGCCCTAACTTGCTTCAATGATGAATCTGATCTGAGTTGTCAGATGAAAACAAACTTTTTATCCTCAAATTACTTTGGTCACGGCACTTTAGCATAGTGACAGATACATTGAAAGAGAAATTGGCACAAGGCTCACGGACTAGTGCTGTGATAGACTTTACCATGTTTTAAGGAAGAACTGTGAAAGGACTTCGGCTTTAGGCTGGCATAGACGAGAAAATCCACAGAATCAACAAACTTGGTCTCATAAGGGCTCACAGAGAGCTCACATGGGACAAACTTAGGGCCTCTGCATAAATAAATATATATGAGAGTTGTATAGTGGTGTTCTTGTGGAACTCTTAACTGTGGGAGCAGGGGCTGGCCCTGACTCTATTACTTGCTTTTGGAATCTTTTCTTTCTACTGGGTTACCTTGTACAACCTTAATAAGAGAGGAAGTGCCTCGACTTTCTACAACTTGTGGTGTCATTACTGGCTGATATACATGGGAGAAATCTCTTTTCTGAAAAGAAAATAGGAGTAGTGGACAGGTTGGGGGAGAAAGTTGGAGGAACAGAAGGAGGGGAAATTGTGATAGGACTGGAAAAAAACTATTTCATTAATTAACATAAAACATAAAAGAGAACAGAACAATAGAAAGTAAAACATAGGAAGAAAGAGAAGAAAGAAAAAAGGAAGGAAGGAATGAAGGGAGAGTGAGAAAAAAAGAGAAAACAAAAATCAAATATGGTTTGCTGTCTTGGGGGAAAAGTCAATGAGATGTTATGCAAGAAAAAGCTGTCACCGAGGAAGTCAAAATCATCTAGGAAGTCAAATAGAGAAGCAGATGAAGGACACAGTAAGTTAGCAAAGGAAACATTTGGGAGGAATAAGTACTGTGTAATGGACCTGTAATATATTCAGGCAAAAATCGGCTGACTCGGGATGGCAGCTAAAAAAAACCACTATTTACCTGGTTTTATCTACTTCAGATACCTGACATTTGCTGGCCCATAGGAGAGTATTTTTCAGATAAGATACAAATCACAGAAGACTACAAAATTATGTCTGGGGCGATTTGTTAAGTAAGATTTCTATGAATTGATAGGTTTTGCTGAGGATAGCTGAGATATTAGGAACAAAATTATGTTTATAAGCTTACACAAACACACATAGAAACATATAATGAAATATAAATACATACACAAATTAGGACACTGGCATCCATTAATTCTTCAAATGAACATGTACAAGCAAAGAAAATTGCTGTCATTTGGAAAGGAAAAACAACTCTATTCCAGGGAGGATACAGCTGTCCCTCTGAAGGGAGACCCCAGAGCTTCCGGAGTTTTGAACAAGTACTTGCTGCTCGGTCAAGTCAAACTTCCTCTCTGGGGACTGATTGCTCTTATGTAGACCGTGTACTGACAATTTCTGAATGTATTTGAGACCACCGCATGAACATAAAGTCCCCCCATTTGTGTGAGTGATGCCTTTCCCAAACAGGGAAGCTTCCATTGGATAGCTGAAACCAAGGATAATACAAAATCAATTCTGTGTGGGGCGGGGGGGAGGGGGTGTGTAGACTTCTCTTTGGTATGTTTGACTTTTCATTATCACTATAATATCAATTCATGCTATTATAAACAGAAAGAAATCATTAACAAACAAATAAAAAACGTGTAGTTTTGATCAAGTAGTCTCCTGGAATCAAAATTCAGGGAAATAACTCAGTGTACTGAAAGATCAAATGCAGGAAATAAAAACCTATTGTGTTCTTCCCCAGCCACCCTCTCTCTGCCTTGATGACTATTTCCTGTTATTTTCTGTCTTTTCTCTTTCTTGTGCTCCACTTTATGTTAGTGTATCCAAATAAATTTTCATTTTTACTCTTGCTTCTTGCTTATTTTTCTCCTATCTTTTTAGAACAGGAAAATTGAAATAATTTACCTAATTCTATTAGGTTAAATATCAATTGAAAGCCGGGCGGTGGTGGCGCACGCCTTTAATCCCAGCACTCGGGAGGCAGAGGCAGGCGGATCTCTGTGAGTTCGAGACCAGCCTGGTCTACAAGAGCTAGTTCCAGGACAGGCTCCAAAACCACAGAGAAACCCTGTCTTGCAAAACCAAAAAAAAAAAAAAAAAAAATCAGTTGAAGTGAAATCTCCTAATATTTATCATTTTAACCTATAATTTCATTTAGAAATCTAAAAGACAGCATTTTAGGTCACTTGCACATTTCTTATTCATCTAGAACCATGAGTTCAGAACTATGAAGTACAAGAATACCTGAGGAATGAGAGATGGCATCTTATATTAGGATCATGAGGAATTGCTTTTATATCTGTTTCTTCCATGCAGCATTCTGCGAGGTCATATGGTTCTCCATTCAGCCACTGTGTTCAGTTTCCTGAGTTTTCCCTTTCTATTGTCATTTTATAACTTAAGTCAGACCTTCTCCAATCATGGATAAATTAATGCTTCCCCCTCTCTCTGGGCTTATCTGGATTGGATACTATTTTATGAGAAAATCCCAAATCACCAGTGAACAAGCTCTTTGACTAGAAATTTTCAGATTTCTAGTGAATCTGCACAACCACTTATACTGAGGTTCTTCATGAAGTCTGGGCTCCAGAATTCCCTGCCCTGTTTCTCAGCATGAAACCTAAACCATGAATTAGAAGTCTTCTTGTTTCCCAGTTCTTTCTCATAATCTTCTAAAATTTTTTTCCTTTTCCTCTCGCAAATACAAAACATCTGTCAAATCTTTTCCTCTCCATTTTACCACTTTTATGAATCATTCTTTTAGTCATAAACTCTCCTGGAGAGTCAAGCAGATATTTTCTGTGTTGATTGCTTTTTTTCTTTTTTAAATGCCTCCAGCCACTGTGTTCTTTCTGGCTTTCATTCCTATGTTCCTGGAAACTGGTCCCATTGAAGACAGTACTATCTCACTATTGCTAAGTCCACTGCAACATACACAGCAGAGGTGGCATCTGTTTAGAGCAGGGTCTCCTGGTCTTCAACCTCAGCAAGCACCACTTACCGCATTGTACTGAACCCGTGATGGAGAAGTTTGGGCAGCGTTAAGTCATTTTTGTCCAGTTGTAGATACTTTAGGTAAATGTAAATGTTATGTCCTAGCTGGAATTTCCCAGTCAACAGTGAGAGATGTTTGATGTTATTGTTTATTTGTTTGTGGCTAAGTTGGGGGACCTACTAAAGTTAAACACCAAAAAAGAAATGGTAATATCCCTGACATCTAGCAGTGGTCAATCTTTTGGCTTTCAAATTTTGAATTTGATCAAATGGCAGTGAAAGTATATCCTGTTGCATCAGAGAAAGACCCTTCAGAATGGAGCACTTTGATCTTCCTGGGCCTGGCAGTGAGAACAGTCCCTGCTAGGCAGAGACATTTTATTTTCTTGAGTTTTCACCCTAGAAAGATCAAACACTGTAATCTGTATGCCACAGGACAGTAGCCGTGATACCGTACAAAACTACTATCAGTCTCAAAGGTTTTTTCCCTACTCTACTCTGATTACTGTAGCCAGAATATATTCAGAGAATATATTAAGAGCCAGAAAATCTGGAAATAGCAATGAAACACAGGGACTAGAAGTACTCTAAAGTACGTGCACAGAATTCTTGATGTTTATTTATATCAAAGCTCCACTAGAAGGTTCTACATGAAAAATTTTTAAGAAGATTTAATTAAGCATTCCTTCTTGGTTAATTTTCTGTTTGTTTCCTTGTTTGTTTGTTTTAGCCAGGGTCTCTCAATAGTCCTAACTGGCCTGGAAATCAGTGTGTATATCAGGTTGAAATGGAACTGGATCTAGCTGCCTCCTGAGTGCTGTGCATAGCACCTAAACCAACCGACTGAAGTTTCTTAATAAGATAACCAGAATATGCAAAGTGAAATCAAACAATAAAGTAAAAATGTATAAGTAAAACAATAAAGCTCCACTCAACAGGGCAGGCTATTATCAACTGGTTTTAAACTCCAAGGAATCTGAGAGTTGGAATCAGTTGATAAGGATTTTGAGTTCTAGAGTCAGGTGACAGAAAGTTTTACAGGAATGTGGTCTTGCCTTTGGGCACTTTTTCTTATCGTTCCAAAGCTGAGCTTGAAGTTCCCCTTAAAGGCATAGATCCCTATAGCTGCAATCTCTCTATCAGTGCACACCTGGCTTCCTAGTGCTCTTCTTTCTTTCTTAACTGTATATCTATTATTTTATTCTGCCTCACTTGCTTTTTTTCTTTTTGGGGACATGCAGAAAATAAATCAGTAACAACCCATACCAGAGACTCAACATTATGCAACCTTGAAATTCCCTCTTACAAAGAAATGATCTATTCTTTTGAAATTTAGCCTTGAGCAAGTTCTTAGGACACAGGTCAAAAGGAACCACATTTTTCCTTTCTTTTCCTTTTTTCTTTTCTTCTCTTTCTTTCTTTCTTTCTTTCTTTCTTTCTTTCTTTCTTTCTTTCTTTCTTTCTT